>ML301927.1:0-280331 GCA_005239505.1 Nicotiana paniculata | reverse complement strand
GAAACTTGATTAAACACCAGTTTAGTATTTAATAAACTCAATTGATATGTTCAATTCTTCGTGAGATCGACTCTAGGCTTAATACCCCAGATTTATATTTGCAACGCCCGTTTAGTATTTATAGAAGACATAGTTGAGCGTGATCAAGATACCTTCTCGAGAAGAGGGCATCACAACCTACGTAGAGGGGTTCCTAAGTGTGTAAACTTATCCCTTTACGTTAGGTCCTCTCGATCCGCTCATGCTTGAATTCTGCCGAAGATATCAAGTTACCTTGGGCCAGATTCATCCTTCCTTTTGGTGGATAGAAACGATGATGAGGTTCTTCGTTGAAAAGGTCGGGCTCGAGTTCACCCTCAGCCATCTCATCTGCTTATATTGACCTCAGCTTTTCCGAGGTTTCATCAAACTTCAATGCCGAACAACCAAGTCCTTCTTTGCCAGTAATGACGAAGACAAGGATCGAGGATGGATGAGCCGGTTCATTCGAGTGAGGACCATCAATGTCATTCCCGAGGAGCACATGTCGTTCCCTGAAGAATGGAACCTCGAACGTGGGTGGAAATCTTTCCTTTAGTTTTTTCCACAATTTTTGCCAAGCTTCGTGTAATACTCTTTCCTTTTTCCGCAGTGGTCCTGTGGATGCCTAATGCGGTCATCGACCTCAAGGACTGGGTTTGCAAACCAGCAGCTACTTCATCATATGACAAACGCGAGTGGCGGGACTTGTCGGAGGGCAAGTGGGAAGCAAAACACCATGGTTTGTGTTTCAATATTTCCTTTCTTATTAAGAATTCCCTTCTTTTTATAAATTAACTTTTCTGCGGCAGGCATTGGTGAGTTCTTCGAGGTGAGGCAGACACCTCTCGGGGAGAACATTGAATCTTCGGCTTCAAAGCCGAAAAAGGATAACAAAAGAAAGAGGCCCTCGAAGAGCGAAGAAGCCCAAAACAAAATAGAGCCAGTTCAGAAGCGCAAGAAAAGCATTGTCATTAATGTGGCTATTGACTCAGTCCCCCAAATCATGGACGATGAAGGTGACGAGGTGGAGGGTTCGATTTTGGTGGCTTGAACCAAAATATCTACCAAGGATGTTAAGCCCGTTGAGACCGAAGCCCCTTGAAACGAAGAGGGGATTTCGAAAGAAAAGAGGGCGGAAGGACCTTTGTCGCCTGATATGGTGACCAATTCCCAAACTCCTGGTAGTACCCTAAAAGGAGAAAGCTTCGAAGCTCCTCTGCCCGAACATAGCGCCTCAGGTGATCTCCTCGAGGCCATGACATCAGGTCATTCCCCGTCGCTTCTGGCCTATTCTGAGAACGCTATCAGGGATGCTCAGAACCTAAAGACGCCCAAGTTAGGCGGAGTCCCGATAGAAGACGACCCCTTCCAGAGTTGATTTGTCGGGGTCGATGAAGCCGATCTAGAATATGCAACCTCAACCTTCGAAGAGGCCCAACGCCTTTTCTCGAGTGTATGACTTAACAGTGTTGCAATTTCTTTAATGCCATAATTTCTTCTTTTGCTTAACTTATCATTCCTTTATTTTCTATAGGCGTTCAATAAATTTAAGGCCGAACTTAGATATTGCGAATCAGAGCTGCATAAATATCTAAACGAAGAAAAAACCCTTAAGCTTCTCTGTGACGAAAAGGAGGATGGACACCCTGGCTGCGGAAAAAGAAGATGCACTGGCGAAAGTATCTACCCTCGAGATCCAACTTCGGAATGCCCAAGAGGGAAGTTTGGTCCAAGAAAACGGAATAGTTGAGCTCGAGGCTGGTCTCACAAAAGCCGAGGCCAAAGCTGTGAAAGTCCGGGCCGAAGCCAAAGAGATACAAATCAAAGATGACATGACAGTCGCCATCTATTTAAAGGATGCTGCCGATGATAAGATGGAGTTGAGGGGGGCTGCCGACCGAGAGAAATAGAGCAAAGACTACGCCAAGTGTCAATCTCGGAGGGAGACTCTCGAAGAGGTCCATGCCAAGGGCTTCGATCTATCTGAAGAGATAAAGCAAGCTAAGGCAGATGGGGCTGATGCTAAATTTGTCCTCTACTCCGACAATTATGATGATGTTGAAGACGGCCAGGGTGATTCCGAAGATGAAGCGAAGGAGATTGAAGAAGAGGCTACTCCCGGGGAAGAGGCCGGTCCCGAGTGAGTAACAGGTCCGGGAAAGTCATTGGCCCGCGGGGGAGGGGAGATGCCCCCCTAGAATAAAATATTTTTTTCTATATTTTTGTAATATTTTTTGTTTTGTAGAACTCCTTAGTAATAACTTTTGTATATATGAAAAGAAAGGATTTTCCTTGTTTTTCTTAGTCTTCAATGTCCCTTCAAAGTTTGCTTGATTTTTATGCTATACTTTTGATAATTGAACGAGCACCGACTCAAATCCTAGGTAAGGTAAGCCCTTAGGTTTACTGACAGATTACCTCTTAGGGTTTTATCCTCGGGCTAAGCTTTAATTCAATTTGAAGCTAGCTCGAGGTGATGTGAATATTGAGTCCGAGCTTAAGTGAGAATAAGGCCTCGAGCTCTGTTAAGGCCTTTAGGCTCTTCTAGGTTGGCCCTTAGGCCCATTTTAGGTCGGCCCTTAAGCTCTTTGAGGTTGGACCTTAGGCTCTTTAGGTAGGGCCAATTCGGCCTTTAAAGTGGATATAGTTTTTCCCTCTTTCCGACAAAAATACTTAGTGAAAATTTTTATATGCCTTAGCATGTGTATTTTGTATGCGTACCCGTTGAATTTTTTGAAGGTTCGATCGATTGGAACCTTGTTTGTAATTTGTTGTGTAGCGATAATTGAATACCTCTTAATTTTTTTTCAAAGGCTGATATTATTGAAGCCTCTGAATTATTCGAGGGATGGTTTTATCGAAGCCCTTTATCATTTGATTTTGTCGAGGGTAGCTTGATTTAACTGGTTTTTTGAAGTGTTTGAAGGCCTTTAATTTTATGGCGGAAGTCGGACGTCTTTGAGCCAAATTATTTTGGCTGTAGACTTGTCATATGACCGTAGTCTTTCATATGGACGTAACCTTTAGCCCTCGATTATGGTGGCCGTGGCCTTTGTATCGAGGGATGACCTTTTGAGGTCTTATGAGTTCGAATATACCTCTTTGAGGTCTCATGGGTTTGAGTTTTCCTCTTTGATGTCTTCTGAGTTCGAGTTTTTATGACTCGATGTGTTGAATGTCGATGGCAACCCCCGAGTATTTGGCGTGCATTTGCGTTATGGCCCTTGAGCCGTTTCTCATAGAATTATAAGTGTGAAACTCGTATAATAGTAGATTTCTTTGAAACACAAAGTGTTTTGATATAGAAAAAATGCTTCTTTGAATATTTGATACATGCTGACATGTTTTGCCGTTGGGGGCTTCATTATTCTATATGGACACGGTTCGTTTGACCGTTTGGTCCATTACAAAATTCTCCTATCGAGGCCTTTATTGGTGTGAATTGTTTTCTTCGAAAATACAACCTCCGAGGGTGATGGCCCCCAGTATTCGGGGTTGATTGAAAAGAAGCCTTGAATACTTTGTTGAATTCCCCTTAGGTAACATATAAATGTTGCCTCGTTAAAAACCTTGCTGGGAAAACCCATTTGGGATAAAACCCGATCTAGGGAAAAAGACTACAACGCATGCTTTAAAAGCCAAGGTCTTCGAGTTGAAGGATGCTTCGATATCTCCAGTTGAACATCTGCAAGGTGTTAATCTTAAATATAAATGAAAAAGGGGATAATGTCATACCTTAGCAATAATATCATTTGAGCAGTGATATGTTCCAATTGTTTGGTAGTTTCTCTCCTTCCGTTGTGCTAAGTTTGTAGGATCCTTTACCTACGACTCCGAGGACTCGGTACGGTCCTTCCTAATTGGGGCCTAGTTTCCCTTCATTTCGGTCTCGAGTATTGAGGGTGACTTTCCTTAGAACTAAGTCCCCGACTCCAAAATGGCAAAAGTTCTTGTATTGGTAAAAAAGAGTTTCACATGTAAGCCAACTTTTGAAAACTCAGCCAGTCACGTGGACATAGGAAAACACGACAGCTGGATGTGATTATTTGAAGAGGTACGGTACAAAGAGGCATGATTCAGTGAACCCTTGAGCTTATCGCCACGGGAAACTCAACCTGATCAAAATATGAGAGAGGCATGATCAGAATGAATCTAGACAAAGCTACGGGCAGATTCAAAGACCCACAATTGATTACTCAAACATTATGTAACCGTACCCCAATTACCGTTATCCTTTGTAACGCCTCATTAATGTCATAATTAGTCATTAATGAGCAACCATAGCAAGAGTTGTACGTTATAAGAATCTCCTATATAAGGGAGGGGAATACAACTTGTAAAGGCATCTGATTCTCGAATATAATTGACTTCGCTTTTCTATATTTCTGCAATATTGTCTGTTATTCATTTTTCTCCATTTTCTTGATTATCAGTAACCCGTATTCATCTTAAAAATAAGCTTTAGTCAAAGGGCCTAATTCTTTGGTTAAACAAATTGGTTCTGTTACCGGGAATCTGATAATCATTGTTAGCTTTTCAAGTGATACCCTCTGAACTATGTCAAACTCCAATGACAACAACCAGCAAAGGAGTGGAACCCAGTTCCATCGCCTTCAGGAACCCCACATGGTTCAAGGGACCCATCCCCATAAATATCCAATAACAACAATGGTCATAATGATCAAACTGTGGAACAAGATAGTTTAAAGCAAATGATTGCAGAGTATGTGAGCCAAGCTTTGCAAGAATTTGCGATATGATTACCGGCAGTGTTACATACACCGACGACGCCACCCCCTAATAACACCATCACCATGGAAAATCCTCAATCTGGGTTGGCAAACTCAGGAAGAGGAGATATTCCTAATGAATCTCTCGAAACGAGACCAGGTATATCTAATAACTCAGAATTACAAAATTTACTGCTAACCATGCATAAACAAATGAAGGAGCAGAACGATCGCATCGAATAAATTCCTGGAGTATCACCTATCATCAAAGGGATTGATGTTGATAGATATTCTCAACAACCTTGAAAACCAAGTGCGGCACCCTTGCCTATACCCAAGAAGTTTAAAATGCCTGACGTTCCCAAATATGATGGAACAACTGACCCACGTGACCATGTGACTGCTTTCACTACTGGGGTAAAAGACAACGCCTTAACAAAACAAGAGATGGAATCAGTCCTTGTAAAAAAAATTGGGGAAACACTTACCAAAGGGGCCCTAACCTGGTATTCTCTTCTCCCTGCAAATTCTATTGACTCTTTTGATGAGCTTGCAGATTCGTTTATAAAAGCACACTCTGGTGCACAAAAAGTTGAGAAGAGAATGGAAGACATATTCAAAATAAAACAAGGAGACACGGAACTACTCCGTGAGTTTGTAGACAGGTTTCAACGAGAAAGAATGCAGTTACCCAGGGTGCTTGATAATTGGGCAGCCATGGCATTTGCAAGCAACCTAAACGATAAAATCTCAGAAGCCACGAGACGAGTTAAGGAGAGGCTAAGAGAATTCCTTGCTACAACATGGAACGATGTATATAACAGGTACAATACTAAACTCATAATAGAAGAAGATATCATTGCTTGTTCGAGAGATGAAGATCATTCCAGATCCAGACGTCCAGAATCAGATAGAAGATCATGTAAGTATAGGTACGATCCTTACTTAGGACCCTCGGGATGCAATATTCGCCCCAGGTTCGAAAATACTAGGTCGGACTATAGATCACAAGGAAGAGACGTAGTCTCATCCTCATCAAGATCCAGAAGATCGAGATGAACGACCTAGATGTAATAGTCAAATTGGGGACCATACCCTTAATGGAAGTAGTACTTAACTTGTCTCAATATCGAGGAACATGAGAGACAAGGTTAAGTGGCCCAAAGAGATGCGCTCAAATCCAAGTAGAAGGAACTCAGATCACTGGTGTGAATTCCACATCGATCATGGTCACAATACTGTGCATTGCAAATTTTTACAAGTTGAAGTAGAAAATTTATTGAAACAGGTCTATTTAACAGAATTGTTTAGTGATAAAGGTTAACATGCATATATGAGGAACAGATAGAAGCCCCCAAAGCTTCCTTCTCCAAAACGAACCGTCAACGTGATACACGGAGGTGAAGAAGTAAACAGAGTGATTTGCAAAACAAACACAAAGTTCAAAATTACACATGGGAAACATGCTCGTGAAAATATGGAAGAAGACAATATAACCTTCGATGATGCAGATATCAGCGGATTAATGCTTCCGCACAACAATACTCTCGTATATCTTTACTTATTCGTGACACTAACGTAAAAAGAGTGTTGATTGATCCAGGCAGTTCAGTCAATAACATTTTGCTAAGAGTCATGGAAGAAATGCTACTGGGGAATCAAGTAATCCCAAAGGCACGAGCCATATCAGGGTTTGATAACTCTATAGTTATAACAAAAGGAGAAATTGAGCTTAGCACTTATGCTGAAGGGGTGATAAAAAGTACCAGGTTCCAAGTCATCGATACTGACATGGCTTATAACATGATCGTGGGAAGGCAATGGATCCACGATATGAAAGGGATACCCTCCACGTTGCATCAGGTAATTAAATTCCCCTCTGAATGGGGGATTCAGCAAATCAAAGGAGATCAGCAAACCGCAAGAAATATAAACTTTGTGGTACACTACAACAAGAAAATAGAGGTGGAAAAATTACGAGATAATGGAATTTCCAAGCAGGTAACGCCGCCCAAATAGGCATGGAAGAAATTACTACCCAAATAGGCATGGAAGAAATTACTACCCAAATAGGTACGGAAGGTATTATTGCTGAAACATGTATGAAAGAAAATACTTACGAGAAGGACAATCAAGTTACCATGGAAGGTGTATTATACCACAAAGATGCAGATTCCAAACCGGACGTCATTCATGAACCGGAGGAAGATGAGCCCATCAAAACAACTACGGAGGAACTCGAAGCTATTCCATTATCTGAATAAAAGCCTGAGCAGAAAGTGTATATAGGCACGAGGCTAGGCCTCACTCGAAGAGAAGAAAATAATAGAGGTAAATCCCGCTCAAATTAAAGCTATAGAGGAAATACATGATATTTTAACAAATAAAAAGGAAGTTCAAAGACTAATAGAGATAATAGGAGCTTTAGGAAGGTTTATTTCTAAGTGTTCCGAAAAAAGTTTTAAATTCTTCTCAGTTCTCAAAAAGTAGAATCAATTCGAATGGAATGAAGAATGTCAGCAAGCCCTCAAGAATCTGAAGATTTATCTATCGAAACCACCATTGCTTTCAAAGACAAAAGAAGTTGAGAGATTGTACATTTACCTGGATGTCTCAGAAATTGATGTAAGTGCAGTACTGGTAAGAGAAGAAAAAGGTAAACAATCACCTATCTATTATGTAAGTAAAACATTGCTAGATGCTGAGAATAGATATCCACATCTGGAAAAGTTAGCCTTAGCTTTAATAATGGCATCTAGAAAATTACGACCATATTTTCAATGCCACCCAATCACCGTTGTGACCTCATATCCTTTAATAAATATTCTGCATAAACAGGAATTGTCAGGAGATTAGCCAAGTGGGCCATAGAATCAAGTGAGCATGAAATAATCTATCAGCCTAGGACTGCAATTAAGTCTCAAATACTAGCTGATTTTGTTGTTGACTTTAGTAATAGTATTATACCTGAAGTAGAAAAAGAGTTACAACTATTTAACAGCGCTAATCCACGCCTATGGACCTTGTTCACCGATGGTTCTTAAAATATAAAAGGTGTCGGCTTAGGCATAGTCTTAATATCACCCACGGGTGAAAAGACACGGCAAGCTATCAAGTGTTATCCTATAACTAACAATGAAGCAGATAACGAAGCTGTTATTGCAGGGCTTGAACTCGCATGGGAGCTCTCAATCGAGAAAATTGTGATCAACAGTGAATCCCAGCTGGTAGATAAATCAGATACAGGGGACTTACATCGCTTGAGTGACTAGAATGCAACAGTATCTGGAAAAAGCATGAGAGCTCGTAAGACAATTCAAAACTTGGAAGGTAATGCAAATACCTATAGAGGAAAATGCAAAAGCAGATGCATTATCTAACCTCGCAGCAGTCACGGAAGTAACAAACAAAGACAATGCAATTGTCGTCCAACTATTTCATTTAATAATAGACTAGGACAAGAATTAGGTAACTTTCAACAACTTAACATGGGATTAGGGAAATGAAATTCTTAATTTTTTGCAGAATGGCACCGTACCTGAAGACAGGAAAGCAGTTGAAGCACTTCGCTGCAAAGCTGCACGATACTGCCTTATTCGCAACTCACTTTATCGCAAGATGTTCGGAGGACCCCTAGCTAAATGCATCGGCCCTAACCAAACAAAATTTGTGATGAAAGAAGTCCACGAAGGAAACTGTGGAAATCACTCAGGGGCGAGATCCTTAGTGAAAACCCTAATCAGAGCTGGATATTATTGGCCTAAGATGGAAGAAGAAGCCGAGAACTTCGTATCCAAATGTGATAGGTGCCAAAGCTTTGCCAATAACATGCATCGACCAACGGAATTATTGAATCCAATAATATCCCCATGGCCTTTCCTGAAATGCGGTATGGACATAGTGGGACCTATTCCCATAACTAAAGGACAGGTACGGATTTTACTAGTGCTAACCGACTATTTTACAAAATGGGTAGAGGCAGAAGCATTCAAACAAGTGCGAGAAAAGGAAGTTAAAAGCTTCTTATGGCGAAACATAATATGCCACTTTGCAATACAAAAGGAAATCGTGTGCGATAATGGCCCACAATTCATAGGCTCGTAAATAAAAGAATTCTTCGAAAGTTGGCAAATCAAGCGGATCACTTAAACGACGTACCACTCCGTGGCTAATGGTCAAGCTGAGTCAACGAATAAGGTCATCATCAACAATATAAAGAAGCGGCTGGATAAAGCCAAAGGAAACTGGCCTGATGAGTTACCAGCAGTACCATGGGCATACAGAACAACTTCAAAAATAGCCACGGGAGAAACTCCGTTCGCACTTGTTTATGGCTCAGCAGCCTTAATACTTGTGGAGATTGGCGAACCTAGCATAAGGTTCTCAACAACCATGGAGGGAGAAAATGACGATGAATTGAGGACCAACTTGGACCTGCTCGAACAATGGAGAGAAGCATCATTGATACAGATGGCAGCTCAAAAACAAANGACCTGCTCGAACCACGGAGAGAAGCAGCATTGATACAGATGGCAGCTCAAAAACAAATCATAGAGAGTTATTACAACCGTAAAGCTCATCTCAGGTACATCAAGATTGGGGACTTCTTTATTAAAAAAGTCTTTCAATCAACGAAAGAAGCAGGTGCAGGAAAGCTAAATCCAAACTGGGAAGGACCTTAAAAAATCTAAGGCATAGNGTCCTCAAAAAAGTCTTTCAATCAACGAAAGAAGCAGGTGCAGGAAAGCTAAATCCAAACTGGGAAGGACCTTAAAAAATCTAAGGCATAGTTGGGAAAGGCGCCTATGAGTTGGAAGCTATGGACGATAGAGTTCTACCAACAAGCTGGAACGCCATCCACCTAAAGAAGTATTACTTCTAAAGGAAAAGAATACCCCCTGTCAGGTATCACACGTTCGATTTTGTTTTGAACATTTAAAAATTTTACTAACTTTTTTAGATGATAGGAATAAAGCTAACCCATCACCAGATGATGATATTAGACCTGCAAAGACGCGAGGAAATAACGCAATTCCCGGTCTAGCGTTACAATTTCTGATGGACGTTTTAAAAGGGTTAAGCAGTCATCATCTAAAAAACTATATACCTTCGAGTCCGGAATGTTTTTCCTTTTCAGGAAAAGGACCACAAGGAAGGAATAATCAAGTGCTCGAGATTTCATTCTTCAAAGCTCAAACACTTGGGGGACTATACAGTATGGAAGGCTAAGACGAAGCAAAGAAGACTATCAGAAAGTCAAAAGCTCGAGCCTGAAGACCCATCTACCCAACGAGACAAGTGACACGAGCAGAATCGAAAGAAATCAAAAGAGCCATCCAAATACAAAGCCTAATGCAAAAAGCAAAAACCTTCGAACATGTTCAGGTTGAAAGGAAAAATATTAGTCATGAAAAAGAAATGTACATCTTTATACTTATTCAAAGTTGTTGTAACAAAAACAATTAGGGGTAAACGATCATCATCAATGTACTCATTCAAAAAAAAATGTTCTCAAATAAAACAGTTATGGTTGAAAGATCTAAATCATTGTATTTTTCCAAGAAGCTTCTATCAAATAAAAACAGTTACGAATAAGAAACATTTCCCTCGTACTTATTAAAAAACTGTTTCCAAAACAGTTGCGGTTAAAAACCCCAATCTTTATAAAAACTGTTACTAGTAAAAACAATTGTTTCCTTGTATTAATATCGAAAAACTGTTACCTATGAAAAATAGTTACGAAATACAAGAGTATATCAAATCGGTTAAACAAAAACAGTTGCAAACATGAGTTTTAGACGATAACCAAACACATGTAAAATGTCAGGGAAGTTCAAACAAAAAACTTTCCTTGGATACATTCTTAAACATGTGTAAAATTCCCATCACTCTATTGCATTATTATGGAGTTGAGACGTCTTCTTCATGTCAATTATAAAGGGCCCTCTTCCATAAACTATGCCAATTACAAAAATGCACACATATAATATGTCACCGTGCCTATTACAAAAAAGGTACGAGTAGTCTAAAGCATTCTACATGCAAAACTCGAAGGTAAAACTAAAACCTCGAAAAATGAAGCATGCAAAAGACTTAAAGAGTGAAACAGAAACTCAACAAAAGTCGAACTAACATTTATATAGTAAAATGACTAAAACTAAGTATTAACTTATACTTAGCCGTATAAATTTTTTATACACATTGTGGTGTCCCTAAGTTGTCATTTAGGGGACTTTAAGGAAATCCAAATTTACCCCCGATGAGACTGGGGGTAACCACCAATTGATACAAAGAAAAAAAAAGACGGATGAACCAACTAAATTTCTTCAATAGAGGGGTTGACTTCACTGGAAGAAGGAGCGGGAGCAACAAGGGATTAAGAGTCATGAGCGGCTGGAATCTCACCATCAGGTGAAGAGAGGTTATGACCTTGTTGAGCCTTCTCCATGGCTTCCTTAGTTTTAGCTATTTCAGCACTAAGGTCAAAACCCTCTTGACTCATTTCCATCAATGTGTCAAGGCGAGAATTCATGTACGCCTAGCTCACATCGACAACAGCCACCTCTTCCACATCTTCATAAGCCTTTGCCCATACTTGATGCTCAGCTCTCAATCCGTCCTTCTCCGCTTCCGCATCTTCATGGACAACCCTTAACGGTACAATCGACTCCTCTAAAGTTTGAGCTTTGTCTAAAGCCTTACGAAGGTCTTCTTGAGTATGAGTGAGTGATTGCACGAGCTCGCATGAGTATTCCTCATTCTGCCCGAACAAGTTTTTCAAGTCTCTAATCTCCTCTGAGGCACGGGACAACTGCTTCGTGAATGAAGACTCTAGAACACTCTTATCTTTATCAGCCTGACTGGAAGAAGCCTTCTCTACTGCCAGTTCTGTTGCCATGAGTCTCATCTGCCGCTTCAAGGTACTCCTTTCCTCTTCTAAAGGATCCATGTCAACCCTTAGGCTATCATACTGTGCTTTTCAATTATCAACATCGGACTGCAACTCTTTTGTCTCTTGGTCCGTGTTTGAAATCCTCTTCATAAGATCCATGACTATAAGGTTAATCTACAAGAAATAAACAAGTCAGATATGGTAAATTTCATATACAAAAATCAAAGAAGATAACTTGCATCATACCTTCAAAGAAGTATGCACGACCTCATTGGCCCATGTTAGAGCACCATGGCTGGCTAACTTGTCTTTCTCAGAGGGACCTATGAATGGCTCGAGCCACACTTCGGGCTCACCTGTTTTCTTGAAAAGGTTCCCCTCAGCTGGAACCTCTATTACCACCTGCCGCATCTCTCTGCTGGAAGACCCTACTTCCCTAACGGAAGGCATGGAAGCAGGTAGAGATAAAACAGCAACAAGCACGGAGGGTTGAGGAGCTGGAGAAGCCACGGGCAAAGCAGCAAGCACGGAGGGTTGAAGAGTCGAGGAAGTTATGGGCAAAGCAACAGTAGAAGCCGAAATAGCCAAAGGAACAGACGAGACAACTTCTCTCAAAGAAGCAGGAAAGACAGCAGCCAAAGGGACATTGTCAGGAGCAAAATCAACACCCTCATGAATAGGGGAATATGAAACATCATCAATGACAGGGGCTCAATCACAGACACAGAAGGCATGGTTAAGGATCTAAGCTCATCATCTGAAATCACCCGCCTTCTCCGTGGCCGGTGCACTAAAGCACCTTCTTCTTCTTCTTCTATGGAACGAGACCCGCTAATCTTCCTCTTCGAGGAAGATGAACCAACAATAATTTCTTGGGCCTGAGCTAAAGACATCTTCGGGATAGATGAAGCAGACAAACCACGAGCAGAGAACCCTATTAAAAGGGAAAAAGTTAAACAACAAAGAAAGAAGAGCCTCAAGTAAGGAAAGAAGCAAGAACAAGAGCTTCACTTACCGGTGGGTCTTTACATGCCAACCATACCTCCCAGCAAGGTACTTCCAAGATCTCTCTTCTGAAGGAGCAACAGACAACAATTTTTCTACCCAATCACGAATTGGAGACATTCTCAACAATATTCATGATTGTAGAGAGAAGAAGAAACATATACGGTGTTAATAAAACATCTCAAGTCAAAACGAGAAAAAGTAAATAAATGTGAGCTAAAGCATACTCACGTGCGAGATTCTACTTCTCAGAGAAGGGAAGATTTTCTTCACCCACTAAACCCACAGTGGGTACAACAACATACCGGAGGTACCAACCCCTATCCTTATCATCTCCAGGGGTTACCAACACTCTTTTGCTTCTAGCAGTCAGAGTAAAAGCCTTCACGAAATAAGGTAGGAGAGTAGAGATGAATAAGATGGTTGAAAGTAAAAGGCACCGAGGCTAAAGATGCCAAACTCCTAAGACATGCCACAGCTCGCCACACAAGCGGACCAACTTGTCCTAAGCAGATATTGAATAAACGGCAAAACTCAATTATACCTAGGTCAATAGGGGGTCTAAACCCTAGAGTGAAAGGGTACGTATAAACAAAAGAATATCCCGTCTTGTAAGACGTTATTCTTTGATTACTATTCGGAATATAGACAGGGAAGTCAGACTTCCAAAAGCACTCCCTACGAACAAGGGAAACTTGACCCTCAATTATAAGAGCTGGATATCTTTCAACACTTTCAAGAGAAGAAGATTGGTCTACAAGAACTTGACTATCCCTAGCAAAAACAAACTCAGCAGGGACAATTTCATCGACTATAAGTTCACAAAGGCGTTCACCTCTACCTCTAGACAAAGACCGAGAAACCCTAAACCTTGGAGAAACTAGAGATCTAGTGGAAGGACAAGGAACTATCTGAGAAGAAAAGGAGCCCCTCGAAGGAGTGGATCCTAGACTTCTAAGTCTACCACCCCTCCGACTCCTAGTCGGAGCAGAAGATGATGTTAAACTTTCAATATCAATTACTCCTTGAGGTTGGTTTGAAGAAGACATGTTAACAAAGGCAAGAAGAAAGTTCTTTACAAAATACAAAGTTAAAAAAAAGTTTCGTGGAAGCAATGAAAACAAGAAAGGTATTTATACTTGAAGACAACCGTCAAACATGGAAAAAAAAGAAAAATAATGATGAAAAATCATAACTGAAGATGTCACTTCGGGACTGGCACAACCACAAAAAGCCCTAAAAGGTGCCGAGTAAATGCAGAATCAATCCGAAAAGGACACGTGGTATGAGCATTAAATGGAAGTGACAAACGATGCCTATGGTGCAGAGAAGGATACAATGATTCGAGGAAAAGCGGCGGAAAAATATTCCCCTCATAAATGAATATTCACTTACCAAATATTAATCGTTAAATATATGGTAAGTGGGGGGATTATCTGTATTGGTAAAAAAGAGTTTCACATGTAAGCCGGCTTTTGACAACTCAGCCAGTCACGTGGACATAGGAAAATACGACAGCTGGATGTGATTCTTTGAAGAGGTATGGTACAAAGAGGCACGATTTAGTAAACCCTCGAGCTTATTAGCCACTGGAAACTCAATCTTATCAAGAGTTATATTTTATAAGAATCTCCTATAGAAGGGAGGGGAATACAGCTTGTAAAGGCATCTGATTCTCAAATATAATTGACTTCGCTTTTCTATATTTCTGCAATATTGTCTGTTATTCAATTTTCTTAATTATCAGTAACCCGTATTCATCTTAAAAATAAGCTTTAGTCAAAGGGTCTAATTCTTTGGTTAAACAATTCTCCCTTTTGTTGTAATACCTCTGGATCCTTTGCTTTGCGCAGCCATTCAAACTAGTGCGGCTTCACGCTTTTCGTCTAATAGTCCGAGACAAGTGTTCATAGACTCGTGGTTCAAATCCTTGGTAGTATTCTAAAACCTGACGCTAGGTTCCCCGACCTCAACCGGAATCAACGCTTCAGACCCATACACCAAAGAAAATAGGGTTCCCCCCGTGCTCGATTTTGACGTTGTTCGATATGCCTATTGAACTTCGGGCAATACTTCTCTCCATTTCCCTTTAGAATCATTCAACCTAAGTTTTGAATGATAGTTTTGTTTTTGGACTCGGCCTGCCGTTTGCGCTTGGGTGATCGGGCGTAGATGGAATCCTTTTGATTTTATGGTCCTCGAAGAATTTTGTGACTTTGCTGCCGATGAACTGCTTCCCATTATCGTATGCTATCTCGACGGGTATCCCGAACCGACACACGATGTGGTTCCATATGAAGTCAATGACTTCTTTTTATCTTATTTTATAGAAGGCCTGCACTTCTACCCATTTTGATAAGTAGTCAGTCATAAAAAAATAAATTTAGCTTTACCTGGAGCCGTTGGTAGGGGACCGACGATGTCCATCCCCCATTTCATGAATAGCCACAATGATAGGACCAAATGGAGTTGTTCACCGGGCTGATAGATCATCGGTGCGAACCTTTGACATTTATCACACCTTCGAACAAACTCCTTAGTATATTTATCCATGCTATCCCAAAAATACCCTGCTCTAATAACCTTGCGAATCAGAGAGTCGGCACCGAAGTGATTTCGACAGGTGCCTTCATAGATTTCTCATAGTACATAATAAGTGTCCCCCGGTCCCAAGCACACTGACAGTGGTCCGTCGAATGTTCTTCTATATAATGTTCCATTTTCATTAAGTGAGAACCGAGCTGCTTTAGCTCGTAAGGATCTTGATTCTTTTGGGTTCAAGGGGAGCTTCCCGTGCTTCAAGTATTCGACGTACTTATTCCTCTAATCCCATGTCAAACTTGTTGAATTAATTTCTACATGGCCTTCTTCCACCATCGACCTCGACAATTGGACGACAATCCCCAGGACAATATCATCTTCTTCAACCGACGACCCCAAATTTTCAAGTGCATCGGCCTCGCTGTTCTGTTCTCGAGGTACATGGTCCCGTGTCCATTCCTTGAAGTGATGCAATGTCACTTGAAGTTTTTCTAAGTACCTTTATATTCTATCTTCTTGAACCTCGAAGCTTCCGGTTAATTGGTTTACTACCAAAAAGGAGTCACACTTGGCCTCAATGACCTTTGCTCCTAGTCCCCTGGTCAGTTCGAGACCTGCAATTATGGCCTCATATTCGGCCTCATTGTTAGTTAATTTAGACGTTCTGGTAGATTGTCTTATGATATTTCCCGTAGGTGGTTTTAAAACAATACCGAACCCGGACCGTTTCACATTCGAGGAACCGTCCGTGAATAGGGTCCATACCCCCGAAGATGTACCCATTTTAGCAAGATTTCCTTTTCTACCTCGGGTATGAGGGCAGGCGTAAAGTCAGCCATGAAGTCTGCCAAAATTTTGGACTTGATAGTCATTTTGGGGGATGATATTCAATATCATACCTTCCAAGTTCGATGGCTCATTTGGCCAATCGGTCCGATAATTCATGCTTATGCAAGATATTTCAAAGTGGGTATGTAGTCAATAAACATATAGGATGGTGTTGAAAGTATGGTTTTAACTTCCTAGATGCACTTATTAGTGCAAGTGCTAGCTTTTCTAAATGCGGGTACCTGGTTTCAGTATCTCCTAGGTTCCGACTTACATAATAAATAGGAAAATCCATACCTTGTTCTTCTCGAACCAGCACTCCACTTACCGCTACCTCGGACACGGCTAAATACAAGTAGAGTTTTTTTTATCCTTCTTTGGAGTATGAAGCAAAGATGGGATCGAGAGATACCGTTTTAATTCTTCTAAGGCTTGTTAGCACTTCAGAGTCCATGCGAAGTCGTTCTTCTTCTTGAGTAGGGAAAAGAAATGATGACTCCGATCCGATGATCTCGAGATAAATCGGCCCAGGGCAGCTATTCCGGTTAGCCGTTGTACGACTTTCACATTATTTATGATGGTGATTTTATCGATGGCTTTGATTTTGTCAGGGTTCATCTCAATCCCCCTGTTCAACACCATGAAACCTTAGAACTTTCTCGAGACAACTCTAAAAACGCATTTCTCGGGGTTGAGTTTCATGTTGTACTTTCTTAAGATGTACGAACATTGCCTGCAAATGAATTAAAGGGTCCTCTACGCACATGGACTTAACTAGCGTGTTATCAATATAAACTTCCATAGATTTTCCTATCTGATGTTCGAACATTTTATTAACTAGGCGTTGGTATGTAGCCCCTGCATTTTTTAGCCCGAAGGGCATTACGTTAAAGCAATATGTACCACACTTCTTGATAAAAGAAGTCTTTTACTGGTCTTCGGGGTTCATTCGAACTTGATTGTACCCGAAGTAAGCATCGAGAAAAGTAAGGATCTCGTGGTCGGCCGTAGCACCGATCAAACGATCGATGTTGGGCAATGAGAAAGAGTCTTTATGTAAGGCTCAGGAAACTTTTGTTGTGTAATTTGAGGTCTTGTGGTGTTGAGTTAGGCTAAAGTGTTTAGGAGTGGTAAATTTATCTTCGCTCGGACTTTTTGGGTGAAAGAATACATGCAAGAGTAAGGGAATATTTTTGGCTGAAGGATGTGATTCTACAGTCTGGTTTGAGACAGCATAACCAATATATGGGCCGCATACCTACCGCAAAGTGAAGTAGAAGGTGAGCTAAGTTGAAGGTAGTTATGTAGCGCATTATGCGACCGAATATCAGGTCTGCGGTAGATTTTGCAACCGCATAATAGGTCTGCGCACCGCAGCCCTGCGCATACCCAACCTGAAACACCCCAGGTCTGAGCTTCAATTGTGCGACCACTTTGCGGTCCGCATAATCATATGAGACCGCATATCTGAGTCGAAGGGTCCATTTTTCTATTTTTATAACTGAACCTATTTTAATATGTAATATTTGGGGCTTCATTTGGGGCGATACTCTTATCATTTTAGAGAGAGTTGAGAGCAATATAGAGAGAGAAAGAGGGAGCCTAGCTTCATAATCACCAAATCTTGATCAAATCTTCAAGAATCAAGGAAGATAGCCACTAGACTGTCCTCCATCCGGGTAAGTCCTGTTTCCAGAACATGCATGCAAGAGGTTAAGGGTTCAAATATGTTGTGGGTATTGGAAATAGGCCATGCATGTGGCACTAAGTTGTAGTATGTGATATTAATGAACTAATTTGGGTAGTTCCTGGTAAAATTGGTTGAGGGAAGAAGGAATTTTCATTTTTGGACCTTGTAGTCTATTACACATGTTAGATGATTGATGAAATTCCTAAGAGAGTTACACCATGGGTAATCTTCCTAGTTATTAATCGTTTTTCTCTCTCTCCTTATATATTATTATTGCTAGAGGCGTTGGTGCGTTGTAGTAACTTAAGAAAATCTCAACTAGGTACGTGGGCAAAACTTTATCTCTCGGAATTGAATTCCATATTGAATTCGCAAGTTTAAGTATGACCGGCCCCAAATCCCAAATCTCTTCGTTCCGGGTTATCCCCTATAAACTCATAAAAATTATTCTTTCGAACGAGCCTTATATTGAGCAATAGATGTTTAAAGTAAGGATTGCTTATTAAAATGTCATAGTCTCGAGTGGTAATTTTAATGAAAACTGGTATACTAATCAGGTGAAGAAGACTCGATGTGCTCAATACTCCTACTTGCCAGTAAGTGTACTAAATGCCTTGATTGAGTGTGCTTAGTCGATGATAAACTATAAAGATACTTGAAAATTAATTAAATAAACCGGGGAAATAGACTGTGGATAACATATATATATTTTTTCCTAGCGAGGCCTATGAAATGAGAAAATATATATATGAAATAGTTTACGAGATGAGCCTCGACTCAACTATTTAAGATAACTTCTAAAAGTGGAATTTTCCTAAAAGCTATTTGAGGTATGTATGGCTAAATCCCCCTCTTCTTAGAAATCGAACCTCTATGGAGCTCCTCTATAAATTGTGTAAACCTTAATCTTGATTAATGAAGGAAATAACATTTCAAATGTATTTGTGTTGTAAGACCTTATGTTCCATATGAATTCAAGTGCTTCCATGTTGCTATATTGTTACTTGGTGAAGTATTGATGTTATGGAAAATATGTTAAATTTCAAAGGAATGTGACAGTCTCTATATGCCCATGATTCGTGTTTTCTCTCATGTGTACTTGATGTTTTGAACCGGATGACTTGCTGGTGAAATTGATATTGATATGAAATATGTGAAAATGAATTGAATTATGAAATAGGGCGTAGTTCCAGGTATGAATTAACGACTGTGGTCACTAGCATCGGAAGACTTGAAATATATGTGCACAATGAGAAATGAGATGATTGATGAAAATAGAAATATCTTGAGTAAGACGGCCTAGCCGATCGGGTTGTGATCGGACTGCATATAAAAGTACGGTGGTTATATGAGTAATGAGATGTTAATGCTAGTGATGGCCAAGCTAAATTTAAAAATGATTCTCTTGAAAGCTTGTGTGATTCCTTAATTGATATTGTGGTGGTGCTCATGTTTCTCACTGAAGTCTTGAATTCTTCTTATTGCATTATTGATCTTTCTAAGGATATGTGTGTTACATCCGTATATTGACAATTGTTAGGTTTCACTTGGGCATTTTGATGTTATTGATTGTGACTGGATTGTTTATATGGATTTCCTTTTTCTTGTATGGTTATTCTATTTTGAAAGATGATTTTTTGCTTTACATACTAGTACTATTCGACAGTACTAACGTCCCTTTTGTCGGGGGCGCTACATCTTTAATGGATGTAGGTGGTTCCACAGTAGGAGGCAGTGATCATCGATAGCGGTATGTTCCTTCCAGCTAACTTGGCGATCCCCACTTCATTTCGGGTTCCTGTGTCATTAGGTTATCGTGTACTTTCCATTTGAGGTATAGCTGGGGCCTTGTTGTCGGCATTTCCATCTCTCTTCAGTTGTATTTAGAGGCTCCATAGACAGGTTGTGGGTGGTGTCGAGTATTGGAATTGGATTGGAAAATATTGGTATTTGGCGAATATGTTTTCTTTATATATAATAATTGTAATTACCTGGTTATTATGGCTGAAACTACTAATGGAAACAAAAATGGAAGTTGTTAATGATATATTTACAAAGTATGATTATTGGAGTTCACCTCCTCTTTATTAACGAATTAGTTGGGTAGAATAAGACCTATCAGGTTTGCTCAGCCAGGTTTACTCGGTTGAGCGCCGGTCGCACCCCTCAATTTTGGGGCGTGACAAACTTGGTATCAGAGCCTAAGGTTTTAAAGTGTCATAGGATGTCTATGAGTCGTGGCTAGTAGATTCCTTCTTATCTGTGTGTTGTCAACCACGTCTATAATTAGCAGGCTTCTTGGACATTTAGGAATTTCACCCTTCTTTGATACTCCAGATCGTGCGGTAGAACTCAAGATCGGGAGCTAATTTCCTCACTGTGTCTTAATTTCAAGATGAGTAATTCATGACTTTGAAACAGTAAGGAGGGAATGACCCCACCATTAAATCTGAGGGAGATTGCCCAAGAGTTTGTTAGGAGAATGTATCGAGCCGTGGAGGGATTGGTAGAACTTGTTTTTAAGGGGGGTACCCTTGTTCCTATTAATGTCACTACACCACTAGATCATGTAGTATATCAGTATGTTACCAATGTACGTTAGGATATGGAGTCGAGGGGCATCGATTAAATTATTTCACTGTCAACCTAAAGTGACCAAGTAAGTCACTCCTTAGTATATCCTTATGGACAACACAAAATTTTTCTTGTTGTATATGTACATCCATATTGAAAAGTTCTCATAAACATGGTCTTAATAAGATGTTAAGTTGTAAAATATTGCATGCACCTACTCCTTCAACGAGATGTATTATTCGTGAATGGACTCTATTACAAATTCTCTTATTTACATCCTCTTGTGGGATTAATGTCACGATCCAAACTGATGGGTCGTGACGGGTGCCTGAGTCCTACTTGTCAAACACCCATAAGAATGCGTCTAAGATATAAACCTGGATAACATCTGCTAAATTACGAAAATAACATACATGAAGGAAATCTGCCAAAAGGCATATGTACGTATACATGCAGAATACAGTGGGCGAGCCGGCAAGGATGCTATAGACAACTATACACCCCAAAACTGAAAGCCGACAAGGCCACATTCTATCCAACTGTACATAACTGTCTACAGACCTCTAATAGAAATATAACTGTATAAAGATGGGACTGAGGCACATCATACCCATACATATACAAACATATCGTACCAAAATAAAAAGCAGCTCCGGATCAAGTGGAGCAAGCCAATTCTCGCTGATCAAGGATCCTAAGAAGGGGGGGGGGGGGCGTCGACTTTCCTACCTGCACCTGCGGGCATGAAATGCAGGCCCCGGGAAATAGGGTGTCAATATGAACAATGTACGTAGTATGTAAGGCATGAAAATCATTACATAAGAGACAGATGAAATATGGAATAAAGAATCCATATGTAAATCTGAATAACTTTACAAATCCTGAAACATTTATAGTGTCATGCACGTGCATATAAATGTTGTGTCATGCATATGTATAGATGTACATAATATCATCAAGCCTCTGAGGGCATCCCATCATATCGTCTCGGCCACTGTGGGAAACATCATCAATATATACCAGCTGATCAAGTGGTGGTGCGTATGTAACGTCGTAACCTTTTCCCATATCCCATATACTTAAATTTACATATATGCGCATATATAATGCTTTCTGGTCATGGGTCAATGCACATGTATAAATGAGTGAAATGCATGAAAAATACGTAATAATCTCAATATTCCTTCCGGATAAAATTTTTTAACTATGTATTATTCTCAGACCCATGAACAAAAGATAATAATAATTCACATGGGGAATAAAGAATATATACAGCCTAGTATTTCTATGAATAGAGTAATTTATGGAAACTGTGCGTTTGCTCGTTTCTTCTGTATAATTTAGACCATGCCAAAAGAAAGTAGGGATGGCCTTAACATACCTGGAGTAGGGAAAAGTCCGAATAATATTCTTGGCGAAGATTGTACCGTACTCTTTTAGAACCGCAAAATTTGGATGGAATTAAGCTTCTACTTCTTTGAAGTATTGGACGAATTTTAAGCGCCTGCTTCTTTGAAGTATTGAATTTTAAGCTTCTGTTCTTGAAATATCAAACCAAGAAAGTATAGTTTGAAGTATCAAATTTTAAGCTTCTGTTCTTGAAATATCAAACCAAGAAAGGATACGTTTTGCTTTAGAATTATTGACGTTTTTGGTTCTCTTTTTGTCCAGTATGGAAATGTAACAAGACTTGTTATAAGTCTTATTTCGTTAACATTAAATTCTCATCTAATCTTAGGTAGCCACCTAGGCATAAATGACTAAGAGTCATTGTTAGTCTTTTGGCTTTTTGCCACGTTTTTGGAGTGTAATTTATTAATTTTTTTATCCACTTATTAGTTAACTGGGTAATATCCTGTTATTCGATAATTAATCAATTACCCGCATAATTTAAAAATTGCCTCAAATTACTTAAAATTTTACTTATTTTTAATATACTTTATATATTAAACTACCATGGTCTTTGGTACCTTGCATGGTATTAATTCATAATTATCGGGTATTATCGCTCGAACCATATTTTATCCCAAATTGGCCACTTTCAACGAAACTCGTTCTCTTTAGTTCGTGTACCCTTTATCCTTCATGACACTTACTTCTCACCATTTATACATAGCGTAAATACGTTGACCTCTAGCTAATATTATCCCCGAGTCTACGTCGATTAACTGAAGACGAAACTTTTAACGTACGAAACTGTGAGATGTAACATCCATCCCCCCTTAGAAATATTCGTCCTCGAATGTTCAACTCTCTGCGATATATATAACTTTGGTAGGGTCTCCTTTATAACAACACTACTACCAACTCTCCCTGTACAAGCTTAATAGTCCAACGCCACATAGGACCACAATAATCAATAACGACAATGGCCTCAGATGACCAATGATAATAACCAACACAAGAATTTATACACGTACCTTAAGGTTATGATGTCTTAGTCCGACCCTTATCTGGAGGTGGAAATAATTAGGGATATATAACCTTCATGTCTTCCTCGGCCTCCCATGTCATTTCTTCCACATTGTTGTTTCTCTAAAGTAGTTTCACAAAGGCTACCTCCTTATTCCGTCGCTTGCTGTTTTGTTGGTCTATCACAGCAACCGGAACTTCCTCGTATGACATGTCCTCTGTAATCTGTACATCATCCGTGGACACCACTCGGGTAGGATTGCCAATGCACTTTCGTAACATGGATACGTGAAAAACCGGATGGACATACTCCAATTCCGAGGGAAATTCTAACTCATAAGATACTTAACCCACTCTTCGAATGATCCTATAAGGCCCAATATACTGTGGGCTAAGTTTGCCTTTCTTGCCAAACCTCATCACACCCTTCATAGGTGAGACCTTTAAGAATACCCATTCATTAACCCTGAACTCTAAATCTTGTCGCTGCACGTCAGAATATGACTTCTGACGACTCTGAGCTGTCAACAGTCGATCCTGGATAAGCTTTACTTTTTCTATGGCATGCTGAACCAGGTCTGGTCCATGTAACCTAGATTTTCCAACATCAAACCACCCTATAGGTGGCCTACACTTCCGTCCGTAGAGAGCTTTGTATGAAGCCATCTGAATACTGGAATGGTAGCTATTATTATATGCGAACTCAATAAGCGGCAGATGATCATCCCGGCTACCTTTGAAGTCTATGACACAAGCTCGTAATATATCCTCGAGTGTCTGAATAGAACACTAAGCTTGTCCGTCTGTATGGGGATGGCTGCTGTACTAAGACTTACTTGAGTCCCCAATCCTTTTTGGAAGGACCTCCAGAAGTTAGCTGTAAATTGAGTTCCTCTATCCGAGTTAATAGATACAGGGACACCATGCAGTCGTACTATCTCCTTAATATAAATCCTTGCATAATCGTCTGAGGAATATGTAGTTCTAACGGGCAGAAAATTGGCTGACTTTCTAAGCCTATCAACAATCACCCATATCGAATCGAACTTACGCTAGGTACGAGGTAAGCCTACGATGAAATCCATATTGATTACTTTCCATTTCTAAGTTGGAATCTCCATAGACTACAATAACTGATCGGGTTTCTGATTCTCAATCTTAACCTGCTAACAGTTAGGACACTGAGCAACAAACTTTGCTATATCATTTTTCATTTCTTCCCACCAATACACTTCCCTGGTATCATGATACATCTTTGTCTCCCCTGGATGGACAAAATAACGAGAATAGTGAGTTTCTCCTACAACCTGCTGATGCAACCCTACAACATTAGGGAAACATAATCGTCCTCGATATCTGAGGACCCCATCTTCTGTAATTTCAAACCGTGTCTTCTCCTTCTGAGGGGTGGTATCCCTATAATGAACTAACACAGGATCCTCGTATTGGCGTTCTTTTACTTCAGTTACTAAAGAGGATGTTGTTGTATCCTTAATAGTAATTCCCATATCACTTGAGTCCAGTAACCGAACTCCAAGACTAGCTAGCTGATGAACCACATGGGCTATTCCCCTTTTTTCCGGCTGTAAGTATGACAGACTGCCCATCGATCTACGGCTGAGGGTGTCGGCTACCATATTTGCCTTCCCCAAATGGTATAAAATATCAACATCATAGTTTTTAAGTAGCTCCAACCATATTCTTTGATGTAAATGCAATTCCCTTTTCCTGAAGATATACCGGAGGCTCTTATGATCCGTATAGATATCAACATGAATGCCATACAAGTAGTGCTTCCACATCTTTAGGGCATGAATCACTGCGGATAATTCTAAATCGTGGGTCGGGTAATTCTTCTCGTGATTTCTTAGTTTTCTAAAAGCATAAGCAACAACCTTACCATGATGCATCAGTACACAACCCAACCCAACCGAGGCGTCACGATAGATCATATAACCATTGGTCTCTTATGGGAGCATTAGAATCGGTGATGAAGTTAATATTTCCTTTAAGGTTTGGAAACTCCGTTCGCAAGCGTTAGTCCATTGAAACTTTTCTCCCTTCTGATTCAAATTTTTTAAAGGTGCCGAAAGGGAAGAAAATGGTTCCACAAATCTCCTGTAATAACCTGCCAACCCGAGAAAGCTATGAACCTCCGTCGGTGTTGTGGGTTTAGGTCAAGTTTTTACTTCTTCAATCTTTTGTGTATCCACCCCGATGCCTTCACCCGAAATGATATGCCCAAGGAAAGATACAGAATTCAACCAGAATTCACATTTAGAGAATTTTGCATACAACTTCCCTTTTTGTAGAGTTCTGAGCACAGTACGAAAATGATCTGCATGTTCAACCTCTGAACGAGAATACACCAATATATCATCGATAATACAATTGCGAACAAATCTAAAAAGTCCTGAACACACGGTTCATCAAATCCATGAATACTGCTGGGGCATTGGTCAAATCGAACGACATAACACGAAACTCAAAGTGCCCATATCTTGTCCTAAATGTTGTCTTCAGAATATCTTCATCCTTAACCCTTACCTGATAGTACCTGGAGCTCAAGTCTATTTTTGAAAAACACTTGGCACCTTGCAACTGATCAAATAAATCGTCAATCCTCGGGAGCGGGTACTTATTCTTGATCGTTACCTTATTCAACAATCTATAATCAATACACATCCGTAAGGAACCATCTTTCTTCCTCACAAATAACACAGGTGTACCCCACGTTGATGTACTAGGCCTAATAAAGCCTTTTACAAGCAAGTCCTTTAGTTGTTCCTTTAGCTATTTTAGTTCTGCGAGGGCCATTCAATAGGGCGGAATGGATATTGGATGAGTATCTAGTAGTAGGTCAATATCAAACTCAAATTTTCACTCTAGCGGAAGACCTGAAAGCTCATCGGGAAAAACATCGGGACACTCATTAACCACATGGAAGGACTGAATGGTTGGTGACTCTACTTCCATATCCTGAACCCTAACTAAGTGATAAATACAACCCTTACTAATCATCTTCCTTGCCTTTATATAGGAAATAAAACTCGGCGACGCCGTATTACCTTTCCACTCCAAAATAGGCTCCCCTGGAAATTGAAATCAGATTATTTTTTATCTACAATCAACATTGGCATGACAAGAAGCCAACCAACCCATACCTATTATAACATCAAATTCTACCATATCTAACTCGATTAGGTCTGCTACGGTAGATCGACCATGAACTACTATTATACAACCCATATATACTTGCTTAGCTATCACTGAGTCAAACCAACAGGTGTAGACACCTCAAAAGGCTTAACCAATTAAGGTTTTATTTCATACTTACTAGCAACCAACGTGGTAACATATGATAAGGTGGTACCTGGGTCAATCACTGCATATACATCATATGAGGAGACGGATAATAACCCTGTAACAACATCAGGTGATGACTCCTGGTCCTGTCGTCCTGCCAATGCATACATGCGATTTTGAGGACTGCTCGAGCTAGATGCTCCCCCTCTGCCTCTACCACGACTCATTGGTACTTTTGGACCTTGACCAGGGGGGCGTACTGATGATGACAAACCAGCTACTGATACCGCTGGTTGAGCTACGCTTGCATCACCTCTCATCAGACAATCCCTCATAACATGGCCTGGATAACCACAAGTATAAAAAACACCTAATCCTATACGGCACTTCCTGGTATGCTGCTTACCACATTGAGCACATCGTGGCAAGGGCGGCCTCATCTGACCTGACTCACCCTATACTGAGAACCTGAGTCCCTAAAATTCTGACCAGACCTTGAATATGTAGAACGATCAAATCTCTTACCACCAAATTGAGGGGGCACGCTAGCCGATGGCTGGGTAGGGTACCTCGGGTACTATTTCCTTTAACCACCTCGAAACTCACTAGAAGGACCCGAAGACCTCACCTTTTTATTTTGGGCCCTATCATGCTCACGATCGACCCTCTGTTTCTGCTTCCGCTCCTCTACACCCTGAGCATATGCATTACGAGAAATATCCATGTCTGGATGAAGTGAGACCGAGATACAATCATTAAGTAAGTGAGGCTCTAATCCCATCACGAACCGGTGAACCCGATCCTCCATCTTAGACACAATAGTTGGTGCATACCTAGCCAACGAATCAAACTGAAGGTTGTACTCCTGAACACTCATGTTAACCTACCAAATGTTCATGAATTTATCAACAATGGCCCTTCTAAGCTCTGGTGGCAGATAATGATGAAGAAAACCTTCTGTAAACTCCTGCCATAATGTTGGAGGGGCATCCTCACCTCTAGACAATTCCCAAGACCCGTACCAATTAACTGCAACATCTCGGAGTCTATAGGAAGCTAGCTCAGCTGACTCAGTCGTAGTGGCTTTCATTACCCTTAACGTCCTCTGCACTCTATCAATAAATACCTGAGGGTTTTCGTTTGGATCCGCCCCTGTGAATACCGGAGGGTTTAAATTAATGAATTCACGAACCCTCGCACTGACGGAACTATCTGCATGACCAAAACCTACTTCCTGACGCCGAGCCTGCACGAATACTAATCGAGTTAATAGCTGAATGGCATCTCTCATCTCCTGACCCGATGCATCCAGCTGAGGAGCTAGACGTACAGGGGCTGGCGCTGGAGCTGGTGCCCCTCGAAACTCTTCTGAAAAAGGCGGGGTATGTGAAGTCTAAGATGGAATCTCATTATGAGACTCTCCCTGAGCACTAGAAACTCATGGCGCTCGACTAGTACTCTCACCAACCAAGAACTTTCCTTTCTGGGCGGCTGTAGTCTTTGGAGGCATTGCTGAAAATATAGCATATCGATAGGAACATGAATTCTTATATCGCACGATCTAAGACAAAAAGAGAGGATAACATCCTATATGTCCTATAGCCTCTTATTTAAAAGTGTGGTGCACTACACACCCATAAACAAGACTCTACTAGACACGGTCTGTAGACAACCCTAGGACAGAACTGTTCTGATACCACTTTTGTCTTGACCCAAATCGATGGGTCGCGACGGGTGCCTGAGTCCTACCTGTCAAACACCCATAAGCATGTGTCAAAGATATAAACCTGAATAACATCTGTTGAATTATGAAAATAACATACATGAAGGAAACCTGCCAAAAACGCATATGTACGTATACATGCAAAAATACAGTCGGCAAGCTGGCAAGGCTGCTATAGACAACTATACACCCTAAAACTGAAAGCCGACAAGGCCACATACTATCTAACTGCACATAACTGTCTACAAACCTCTAATAGAAAGATAACTGTATAAAGGTGGGACTGAGCCACATCATACCCATACATATCGAACAAATATCAAAAGCAGCTACGGATCAAGTGGAGCACGCCAATTCTCGCTGATCAAGGATCCTAAGAAGGGGGACCGTCGACTTGACTACTTGCACCTGCGGGCATGAAACACAGGCCCCGGTAAATAGGGAATCAGTACGAATAATGTACTGAGTATGTAAGGCATGAAAATCAGTACATAAGAGACATAAGTGAAATATGGAATAAAGAAATCCATCTGTAAATCTGAATAACTTTATAAATCATGAAACATTTATAATGTCATGCACGTGCATATAAATGTCGTGTCATGCATAGGTATAGATGTACATAATATCATCAAGCCTCTGAGGGCATCCCATCATATCGTCTCGACCACTGTGGGCACCATCATCAACATATACCAGCTGATCAGGTGGTGGTGTGTATATAACGCCGTAACCTTTTCTCATATCCCATATACATATATTTACACGTGTACGCATATATAAAGCCATATGTTCATGGGTTAATGCACATGTATAAATGAGTGAAATGCATGAAAAATACGTAATAATCTCAATATTCCTTCCGGATAAAGTTTTTCAACTGCATAATATTCTGAGACCCATGAAAAGAAGATAATAATAATTCACATGGGGAATCAAGAATATAGACACCCCTAGTATTTCTCTGAATAGAGTAATTTATGGAAAGTGTGCGTTTACTCGTTTCTTCTGTATAATTTTGACCATGCCAAAATAAAGAAGGGATGGCCTTAACATACCTGGAGAAGGGAAAACTCCATATAATATTCTTGGCGAAGATTGCACCGTACTCTTTTAGAACCGCAAAATTTGGATGGAATCAAGCTTCTACTTCTTTGAAGTATTGAACGAAGTTTAAGCTTCTACTTCTTTGAAGTATTGAATTTTAAGCTTCTATTCTTGAAATATCAAACCAAGAAAGGATAGGTTGAAGTATTGAATTTTAAGCTTCTGTTCTTGAAATATCAAACCAAGAAAGGATACGTTTTGCTTTAGAATTATTGACGCTTTTTGTTCTCTTTTTGTCCAGTATGGAAATGTAACAAGACTTGTTATAAGTCTTGTTTCGTTAACATTAAATTCTAATCTAACCTTAGGTAGCCACCTAGGCATAAATGACTAAGAGTCATTGTTAGTCTTTTGGCTTTTTGCCACGTTTTTGGAGTGTAATTTATTAATTTTTTTATCCACTTATTAGTTAACTGGGTAATGTCCCGTTATTCGATAATTAATCAATTACCCGCATAATTTAAAAATTGCCTCAAATTACTTAAAATTCTACTTATTTTTAATATACTTTATATATTAAACTACCATGGTCTTATGGTACCTTGCATAGTATTAATCCACAATTGGCCACTTTCAACGAAACTCATTTTCTTTAATTCGTGTACCGTTTATCCTTCATGAAACTTACTTCTCGCCATTTATACATAGCGTAAATACGTTAACCGCAAGATAATCTTATCTCGGGTGTACGTCGATTAACTGAAGACGAAACTTTTAACGTACAAAAATATGAGATGTAACAATTAAGTTCTATAATTATGTCCGTGAATTGAGTTATAACTCTAGCATTAATACTTCCCACTTACTTTCCCAAATTCTCAAAAAGGACTATACCTAATGAATTCCTTACTAAAATCTTTTTATTTAGATGGACAACATCTGCCCATTTGTGCCTATGCATGCACCGTCGTAAAGTTTACCTATGTGGTGTCAAGTTCCATGTAAATCATCCCAGAGTTGTGATCCTTCTCGAGTCACTCTTCTTCTCACTGGTGTATATGGTTTCTATGGTTTGAATAGTCACTCTACTCTCTTGCGAACCTTCCCACTGTCTAGTGACATAATAACCTACCTTAACGCCTATCATATGAGTGCGCGTCAATCGAAATGGTCACCGTGCGCATAAAGTCTCTCTAAAAATTTATATCCTCACATCTCTGTCGTAGGAAGGCTTTTTTGTTTCCATCTTAATGTAACTCTCGCGTCCACTTGGGATATCCCATAGCAAGTAGCTCACTTTGTTCCTAGTATTATGGTTGTCCGTGACATGGTCATGTGCTGCAGTTGGTAATTAATATAGCAGAAGCATGTCCAGCTCATATCAAATGTTTAATTTCTCTTTACACCTCCACAACATGTGTTAATTGTGTTCCTATAACTATGAGAGAACGAGTCCTTCTATGAGTCACTATGACACTTCCTTTCCCATAAGGACCCTAAATAGGCTCTCTGTCATGACCAAATTCACCTTTGGGGATTTTCATAGAACAACGTGTACTTCTTATGTTTTCCTATCTTTCATTATCATCTGAGTACATCTCGAGTAAAGGTCTATGAAGAACTCATTAAGAACATCTGCAAACCTTCCATGATCATTTTATACTGTCTTATTGGGTTCTGCTGCCTTTGTGCACTCGACTTCTAGAATCATCGATTACGTCATTGTCATGTGTGGGGAGTTTTGCTACCCTTGGCATTCCACCTCCTTAGGTGGATAGGAGTTTTATTTGTCTCCCCCTCCCCCCGCCCCCCGAGGCATCATGTTAACCATTAAAACCCCGGTAACCAATACATGATTTCATCCCCATATTAAGATGTCCTAGCTATATGGTTTCACTTGTAAAGGGTTGAGATTAGATGCTTCCAGGTTTCTGCACATACCATAAGCATACTAATTCAGCATACAAGTTGCCGTATCTTTAGTTACCTTTGTGCCTCATTTGTCTAATAATTGATGTCGTCACAAAGATTAACCATGCTGACATCGTTAGTAGTAATCCTCGTGTCTCTTAGCATATAACCCCCTGAAATACTCTACTCAACACCTTAAGGGATACGTAAGTAATTCTGGCACAATCTTGAACTCCATTATTCCTCATTGAATTAAATCTATTAGGTATTGAATGTTCAAACAGGTCAAAGAGGAAGCGTCACGCTTTGATCACATATATTCGATAGGTAATTTTATGGTCAATTTATGATAGCACATCTTAGAGTAATCGTTGAAGGTCATCAAAGGTTTAGTGTGGGCGTGCGCGCAGAGATTTAGAATTTAGGAGGGTGAACATGTTTTTCTCAATATTTTCCCCTGAAGATGTTAACGAATTGATAATGAAGGTTACATAAGTGCATTTCACATTAGTCCTCACTAGGAGTATGATGTTACCCCATAGTTGTTCCCCATGTATTTCCTGTTTTCATATGTCTATGTCTAAAAAGGTAGTTGGAGATCCTTTGTGTATCATTCCGGTGGATATTATTGAAGGTGAAGTTAAAGGATAGTTAGCTTATGCGAGGTATCTAGTTGTCCTCATTGTTAGATAAGTTTGTGGGTTGGGATTGTTTCTGTGAATCTGTTATGGCAAAGCCTGTAAGACGAGGAGGCCACCTTGAAGGTCGAAAGTGTCGTGGAAAGAAAATATTTTCGCTTGATTGTATAACAATTGGTTTTGATTTGAAAGGTACCTTATAGGTGTTATGATTTAAGAACGTGCAGTCCATGTTCATGTATCATTATGATAATGTAGTGCTTGTAATGCTGAGATTAGTGTTATGGATATATACATTGTGGTTCTTTGTCGAGTTGTGGATGTGTTTTTAGGATGGTTTTGGTGGTTCTCTGACAGGTGGATAGGCCTAGTTACAAAGGAGATACTACCGAAATTTATGAAAAATTTGGGAGTTAGTCAAAATTTAGGGACTTGAGGTAGGTTATGGTAAGTGTTTGGGGCAGAGTCTACTTCTCATTCGAGGATGAATGATCCTAAGCGGGGAAGAATGTAAGGCCCCGGAACATTTCTCTGTGTAATTTAAGGTCTTGTGGTGTCGAGTTAGGCTAAAGTGTTTAGGAGTAGTAAATTGCTCGTCGCGAGTCGGACTTTTTGGGTGAAAGAATGCACGCAAGAGTAAGGAATATTTTTGGCTGAAGAATGTGATTTTGCGGTCTGTTTTGCGACCACATAACTAATACGCGGGCTGCATACCTACCGCAAAGTGAAGCAGAAGGTGGGCTTTGATGGCCATTGTGCACCGCATTATGCGACTGCATATCAGGTCTGTGGTGCATTTTGCGACCGCATAATAGGTCTGTAGACCGCATACCTACCGCATAGCCAAGCTAAAGACCCCAGGTCTGAGCTTCAATTGTGCGACCACTTTGCGGTCCGCATAATCATTATGCGATCGCATATGCGACCGCATATCTGAGTCGAAAGGTCCATTTTTCTATTGTTATAACCCGACCCTATTTTAATATATAACGTTTAGGGCATCATTTTGGGTGATACTCTGATAATTTAGAGAGAGTTGAGAGAAATATAGATAGAGAAAGAGGGAGCCTAGCTTCATATTCACAATATCTTGATCAAACCTTCAAGAATCATGGAAGATAGCCCCTAGATTGTCCTCCATCTGGGTAAGTCCTATTTCCAGATCTTGTATGCAGGAGGTTAAGGGGTTCAAATATGTTGTGAGTATTAGAAATAGGCCACGCATGTGGCACTAAGTTGTAGTATGTCATATTCATAGACTAATTTGGGTAGTTCCTATTAAATTTGGTTGAGGGAAGAAGGAATTTTCATTTTTGGACCTTGTAGTCTATTACGCATGTTAGGTGGTTGATGAAATTCCTAAGAGAGTTACACCATGGGTAATCTTCCTAGTTATTAATCGATTTTCGTTCTCTCCTTATATATTATTATTACTAGAGGTGTTGGTGTGTTGTAGTAACTTAAAGAAAAGCTCAACCAGGTATGTGGGATAAACTTTATCTCTCGGAATTGAATTCCATATTGTTTCCGCAAGTTTAAGTATGACTTGCCCCAAATACCAAATCTCTTCATTTCGGGTTATCCCTTATAAACTCATAAACATGATTCTTTCGAATGAGCCTTATATTGAGTAATATATGTTTAAAGTAAGGATTTCTTATTAAAATGGCATAGTCTCGAGTGGTAATTTTTAATGAAAACTTGTATACAAATCAGGTCAAGAAGACTCGATGTGATCACTACTTCTACTTGCAAGTGAGTGTACTAAACGCCTTGATTGAATGTGCTTAGTCGATGATAAACTATAAAGATACTTGAAAGCAAATTAAATAAACTGGGGAAATAGAGTGTGGATAACATATATACTTATTTCTAACGAGGCCTATGGAATGAGAAAATATATATATGAAATAGATTACGAGGTGAGCCTCGACTCAACTATTTAAGATAACTTCTAAAAGTGGAATTTGCCTAAAAGCTCTTTGAGGTATGTATGTGTAACGACCCGGTAGGTTATTTTGAGACTTAGCACCCAGATCCCCTAATAACTGCTTTACCCATGTCTATTTCTACTTTTGGGGCTTGTCGGAACATTGAATGCTTAAATTCAGAGAGTTTTTGGACACATAGTCCTTATATGTGAGTTTAAGCTTTAGAAATCGGACCGTAGTTGGAACTGTGTGAAGACGAGGCCGAAATGGGATTCCGTCGACTCCGTTATGGGTGATTTCAAAGTTAGGAGCGTGTCCGGAATGTGTTTTCGAGGTCTGTAGTAGATTTATGCTTGAATTGGCGAAAGTTAGAATTTCGGCAATTTCGGCCGATAGGTGAAATTTTGGTATTAGGATCGGAATGGAATTTCGAGAGTGGATGTAGGTCCATCATGTCATTTTTGACCTGTGTTTAAAATTTGAGGTCATTCAGACTAGTTTTGATGTGTTTCGGCATCGGTTGTAGATTTTTGAAATTTCATTAGTTCTTAGGCTTGAATCTATGTATAATTGGTGATTTTGGTGTTATGTGATGTGTTTTGGAGGCTCGACTAAGTTTGATAAGGTATTAGGACTGGTTGGTAAGTTTGGTTGAGGTCTCTGGGACCTCGGGGATGTTTCGGATGCGCAACGAGTGATTTTTGGAACTTGGTAACAGCTGAAGAATTGTTGGTTCTGGTGTCTCGCACCTGCGATGGATTTTCCGCAGGTGCGGACATGAAGGTGTGGGCTTGGTCAAGTCAACCAGTTCTTGCAGGTGCGGTTGGGTTTCCGCAAGTGCGGAGTCGCAGATGCGGCCCCAGGCCTTTTAGTGGATTTTCGCACCTGCGATGGATTTTCCGCAGGTGCGGTCCAAGGGGCGCAGGCGCAAAAATCGTTGGGAAGTTTATATCAAATTTGAGGGCTTGAAATTCATATCTTCTAAAAACAATTTGGAGCTCGGGTGTAGGCGATTCGGAGTGGGTTTTGAGGAAAGGCTTCATAGGTAACAATTCCTAACCTTATTTACTTTGTATATCATTAATCTATAGCAATTTCTTACATGCAAACAAGGAATTTAGGTGAAAAATCATCCAAATGGGAAGACTATTTTGAGTGAATGTGTGTTATAAATTTAGGGAAAAATCATCCAAATCTATAGCAATTTCTTCCGTGAGTGAATGGGTGTTCTAAATTTGTAACTTTCACTAGATTTCGAGACGTGGGCCCGGGAGACTTTTTGGGCGATTTTCCTAATTTTGCGTATTAGTCTCGAACTTATTAGCTATTTTGATTCCTTAAAGTGATATTTACATTATGCAATCGAATTGAATAGATTTGGGCCATTCGGAGTCAGATACTCGTGGCAAGAGCGTGGTTTTGAGTTGAGTAGCGCAGTCGAGGTAAGTTGCTTGCCTAACTATGTGTTGGGGACTTCCCCTTAGGCTATTCTAATACTGTTTTATGTTGTTTGGGTGCTGTGTATGTGAGGTGATGAGTACGTACACGGGCCATTGTTCCTAAAACTCCATTTTTCCCTCCATGACTTAAATTGTTTCATTCCTATTTATCTGTCTCGTGTATTGGTTATGTAGTTTAGATTAGGAAGTTGCATGTCTGCCTGTTTTACCTGAACTTCCCCTAGTTATTACTATGTGTACCATGTTTAGGTAGTTTTCTCCATATTTTTTCCTGTGATTTTTCCTGAACTATTTTAAATAAAAATTATATCCTGTATTTGTACTGCATTGCAAATTTAAATTGGCACTACAGATGAGATTCCGGGAGCTTTCCCCCTGTACTGCATAGCATATTTAAATTGGGACTACGGATGAGATTCCGAGAACTTACCCCTGTACTGCATAGCATATTTAAATTGGGACTACGGATGAGATTCCGAGAACTTACCCCTGTACTGCATAGCATATTTAAATTGGGACTACGGATGAGATTCCGGGAGCTTTTCCCCTGTACACGAGATTCCATGAACTTTCCTCGAGTACTGCATTGCATACTTGTTACTGTGATATATGTTGTGCTGAGCCGAGGGCTCCCTGTTATTATTTCCTTTTAGCTCATTGTTTCTACAGATTTGCCTCAGCTTATTATATCTCTCTGTTCAAATTTTAAACTGTTTTTACAATAAAAAAACCAGTAGAGCCTTAACCTAACCTCGTCACTACTTGAATGGGGTTAGGCTTGGCACTTACTGGGTACCAATTTGTGGTGTACTCATGACCTTTCCTGCACATGTTTTTTTTGTGTGCAGATCCAAGTACCAGCGCTCAGTTTCGTGTCTAGGGGTCCGAGCAGCAGCTTCTAGGAGACCGAAAGGTAATTTTGTGCCGCATCCGCAGAGTCCTTCGAGTCACCTTCCACTCCAGATTTATATAGATTTCTTTTTCATGTAAATTCCCTCTTGTTGTATAGAGCTATTTTGAGACAAAACTTGTGACAAAAGTGATATTCCGGGTTTTGGGAAAAGTTGTATTTTGTATGTTCCAAGTGGCGATGCTTCATTGTAGACTAACTTATTTAACCTTTATTTTATTTCTTTTATTTAAAATGTGTTTCCGCAATTAGGCTTACCTAGTCGTATAGACTCTGTGGCGTCATGATGCCTTTCAGAGGGTAAATCGGGTTGTGTCAAGTTGGTATCAGAGCGTCTAGGTTCATAGGAGTCACAGGTCACAAGCCGGTTTATTAGAGTCTCGCAGAGACGTCCGTATCTATCTTTGAGAGGCTATGTAACTGTTAAGAACAATCATATTTCTTTGATTTCCTTGTCGTGTGAGTTATTGACATAAAAAATTCTAAAATTCTATTCTATTCTTTTACACAGATGGTGAGGACCCGTACTGGGAGGACTGACGACCAGGCACCCGAGCCCATTGCCAGAGCCACCAGAGGCCGGGGTCGAGGTAGAGGACGACCACGTAGTGCAGCTCGAGCACCAGCGACAGTAGAGACAGAGGATCCTATGGCAGCCCCAGCTGGAGAGCCGGCACAGGAGGTCCCTATTGCTGCTCCAGCCTTGCAGGAGACTTTAACTCAGTTCATGAGCATGTTCAGTACTCTAGCTCAGGCTGGACTACTTCTGATAGCTCCCGCTACATCTCAGGCCGGGGGATGGGGACAGACTCCCGCAACCTGCACTCCTGAGCAGAGGGGCTAGGTTGATCAGTCCCCGGAGTATATTCCTATGCCCCCATCAACTCCAGTTCAGCATGATGCTAGGGCAGCGGCTTATGAGACCGAGCAGCTCAGACTTGAGAGGTACAAGAAGTACCACCCACCTACTTTCAGCGGACTAACTTCAGATGACGCTCTGGGATTTCTTGAGGATTTTCATCGTATTCTCCAAACTATGGGCATTATGGTGACCAATGGGGTTTCTTTCACTACTTTCTAGTTGAGGGAAGTGGAATATCAGTTGTGGCGGGCCTATGAGCTGAGTAGTCCGGACGAGGCAAACTCACTCACTTAGACTCAACTTTCAGAGATGTTTTTGCGATAGTATGTCCCTAATAGCCTCAAGGATACTTGGCACGTGGAGCTTGAGAAGTTGCGCTAGGGTACTATGACTGTATCGGAGTATACAGCCCGTTTTAGTGAGTTAGCTCGGCATGCACCAACCTTGGTTGCAACATTCAGAGAGCGGGTTCGCCGCTTCATTGAGGGATTCCATCCTAGTATTCGGACCAGTATGGCTAGAGAGTTGGAGATGGATATCACTTACCAGTAGGCAATGGGTATTGCCAGGCGAGTAGAGGGCATGTTCACCGGGGATAGAGAGGAGAGAGAGGCCAAGAGGTTTCCATAGACTGACCATTTTTCAGGAGCTCGTGCACCAGCAGCACGCCATGGTAGGGGCTTTCTGGGTCTCCCTGTTCATTCAGCCCTTCCAGCAACCAGTGGTATTCTAGCTCCTCCTAGACCTCAAGATTTGTATTATGCACCGCCAGTATCTAGTGTGCCTCCAGTTGGAGGTGTTATTTCCGGGCAGCCCAGCAGGCCAGCTCCTATTTAGTCTTAGCCACAACGTCCTCCGAGGGGTTGTTTTGAGTGACACACGTCACTTGATTAGAGATTGCCCCAGGGCCAGGAGGGGTGCACCTCCACAGTCTTATCATCCTCCAGATGCTCCGCCGGGTCCTCCAGCTATTCTTCCAGCCCCAGTTGCCACTCCAACTCCTCAGGCAGCTCGAGATGGGGGTCGGGGAGGTAAAGGTCGCCCTAGAGGCGGAGGCCAGGCCAAAAAATATTCCCTTACAGCCGGTTCCAAGTTTGTTGCTTCAGATTCAGACATCACAGGTATTGTCCCTGTCTGCCATAGGGATGCATCGGTGTTATTTGATCCAGGCTCTACGTATTCATATGTGTCCTTTTATTTTTCTCCACATTTTGGGATGTCTCGGGATTCGTTGAGTTCCCCTGTTTATGTATCTACTCCTGTGGGAGACTCTCTAGTTGTGGACCGCGCATATCGGTCGCGTTTGATTTCTCTTAGTGGTTTTGAGACTGGGGATGATTAATTATTACTCAACATGGTAGATTTCGATTTTATCTTGGGCATGGACTGGTTGTCACCCCATTATGATATTCTTGATTTTCACGCTAACCGTGACGTTGGCTATGCCAGGTTTGCCGAGATTTGAGTGGAGATGTACCTTAGAGAATACTCCCCGCAGGGTCATTTCATTTCTTAAGGATCACCGGATAGTTTAGAAGGGTCTGATGCGTACTTGGCCTATGTGAGAGAAGTCAGTGTTGATACCCCTCCAGTTGAGTCAGTTCCAGTAGTGAGGGACTTTCCTGATGTATTTCCCAGCTAATCTTCCGGGTATGACGCTCGACAAAGATATTGACTTCGGCATTGATTTATTGCCGGGCACTCAGCCCATTTCTATACCTCCTTACCGTATGGCTCCTCCTGAGTTGAAGGAGCAGTTACAAGATTTTCTTGATAAGGGTTTCGTCAGACCCAGTGTATCACCTTGGGTTGCTCCAGTATTATTTGTGAAGAAAAATGATGGTTCTATGCGTATATGTATTGATTATCGGCAGTTGAACAAGGTCACCATGAAGAACATGTATCCTTTGCCTCGCATTTATGATTTATTCGACCAACTACAGGGTCCCAGGGTATTCTCCAAGATTGACTTGCGTTCTGGATATCATTAGTTGAAGATTCGGGAGCAGGATATCCCGAAGACTGCCTTCAGGACCACATATGGCCACTATGAGTTTCTTGTTTTATCATTTAGGATGACCAATGCCCTAGCAGCTTTTATGCATTTGATGCACAGTGTGTTTCGACCTTATCTTGATTCATTTGTCATTATGTTTATTGACGACATCTTGGTGTATTCCCGGTCATGGGAAGATCATGAGCAGCATTTGAAGACTGTGCTTCAGACTTTGAGGGAGAAGAAATTGTATGAAAAATTCTCTAAATGTGAGTTCTGGCTTGACTCAGTGGCATTCTTGGGCCACATAGTGTTTTGGTATGGGATCAAGGTAGATCCGAAGAAGGTGGAGGCGGTGCAGAGTTGGCCAGACCGTCATCATCTACGGAGATCCACCATTTCCTTGGTTTGGCTGGGTACTATCGCCGTTTTGTGGAGATATTTTCATCCATTGTAGAACCGATGACCAATTTGACTCGAAAGGCTGCTCCATTCAGGTGGACTGAGGAGTGTGAGGAGAGCTTTCAGAATCTCAAGACAGCTCTGAATTCCGCTCCAGTGTTGGTATTTCCTTCGGGTTCAGGTTCCTATACCGTCTATTGTGATGGTTTGAGGATTGGCCTCGGAGCGGTGTTGATGCAGGATGGTAGGGTGATTTCCTACGCATCCAGATAGTTGAAGGTACATGAGAAGAACTATCCAATTTATGATCTCGAGTTAGCATCGATTTTTCACACCCTGAAGATATGGAGTCATTGTTTATACGTTGTTCCCTGCGAGATTTTCACTGATCACCGGAGTTTGAAGCACATATTCAAGCATAAGGACCTCAATTTTTGGCAGCGGAGATGGTTGGAGTTGCTAAAGGACTATGACATCACTATATTATACTACCCGAGGAAAGCCAATGTGGTGGCCGACGCCTTGAGTCGCCAGGCGGAGAGTTTGGCATATCTTACGGCAGTTGAGAGGCCCTTAGCCTTAGATATTCAGTCCTTAGCCAGTCAGTTCGTGAGATTGAATCTTTCAGAGCCTTGCCGGGTTTTAGCTTATGTGGTGGCTCGGTCTTCTCTTTATGACCGAATTCAAGAGCGCCAGTATGATGACCCCCACCTTTTGGTTCTTCGGGATAGGGTTCGGTGAGGTGACGCCGGGGATGTGACTATAGGAGATGATGGTGTGATGAGGATGCAGGGTCAGAGCTGTGTGTCCAATGTGGATGGGCTTCGGGAGTTGATTCTTGAGGAGGCCCATAGCTTGCGGTATTCCATTCATCTGGGTACCTCAAAGATATACCAGGATCTGAGACAACACTATTAGTGGAGAAGGATGAAGAAGGATATAATGGAGTTTGTGGCCAAGTGTCTCAACTGTCAGCAAGTCAAGTACGAGCATCAGAGACCGGGAGGGTTACTTCAGCAGATTGAGCTTCTAGAGTGGATGTGGGAGCAAATCACCATGGACTTCGTGGTTGGACTTCCTCAGACTTTCAGGAAGTTCGATGCTATTTGGGTGATTGTGGATCGGCTGACCAAGTCAGCCCATTTCATTCCTATGTTGACTACATACTCCTCCGAAATGTTGGCAGAGATTTATATCACGGAGATCGTTCGCCCCCACCGTATTTCAGTATCTATCATTTAAGACAGAGGTACACATTTCACTTAACAGTTCTGGAGGGCCGTTCAGCAGGAGCTAGGCACCAGGGTAGAGTTGAGTACAACGTTTCACCCTCAGACGGACGGGCAGTCCGAGCGTACGATTCAGATTATTGAGGATATGCTTCGGGCATGTGTGATGGACTTTGGAGGGTCATGGGATCGGTACTTTCCACTTGCAGAGTTTTCTTATAATAACATCTACTAGTCCAGCATTCAGATAGCGCCGTATGAGGCTTTGTATGGTAGACAATACCGGTCCTCAGTGGGATGGTTTGAGCCGGATGAGTCCCTATTGTTTGGTACAGATTTGGTCCAGGACGCCCTGGAGAAGGTGAAGGTGATTTAGGAGAGATTTCGAACAGCTCAGTCCAGGCAGAAGAGTTATGCGGATCGGAGGGTTCGTGATTTGACTTTTATAGCTGGTGGTCAAGTTTTGCTTCGGGTATCGCCTATGAAGGGCGTCATGAGGTTCAGGAAGAAGGTTAAGCTGAGTTTGAGATTTGTTGTCCCTTTTAAGGTGTTGCGACGTGTTAGGGAGGTTGCTTATGAGCTAGCCCTGCCTATCATCCTAGCAAGAGTTCATCCGGTATTCCACGTCTCCATGCTCCGGAAGTATCACAGTGAGCCGACTCACGTTTTGGATTTTAGTTCAGTCCAGTCTAGTTGGACAAAGATTTATCATATGTTGAGGAGCCAGTAGCTATATTGGATAGACAAGTCCGAAAACTCAGGTCAAAGGATATTGGGTCAGTAAAGGTTCAATGGAGGGCTCAGCCAGTCAAATAGGTGACTTGGGCGACCGAGCACGATATGCGCAGTCAATACCCTCATCTTTTCACAGCTTCTTGTATGTCTCTACACTCGTTCAAAAATGAACAATTTTCTTAAGAGGGGGAGAATACAATGACCCAGTAGGTCGTTTTGAGAGTTAGCACCACGATCCCCCAATAACTGCTTTCCCCATGTATATTTCTACTTTTGGGGCTTGTCGGAACGTTGAATGGTGAAATTCGGAGAGTTTTTGGACACATAGTCCTTATATGTGAGTTTAAGCTTTAGAAATCGGACCATAGTTGGAACTATGTGAAGACGCGGCCGGAATGGGATTCCGTCGACTCCGTTAGCTCTGTTGGGTGATTTCAGAGTTAGGAGTCTGTCTGGATTGTGTTTTCTAGGTCTGTAGTAGATTTAGGCTTGAATTGACGAAAGCTAGAATTTCGGCGATTTCGGCCGATAGGTGAAATTTTGATATCAGGCTCGGAATTGAATTCCGAGAGTGGCTGTAGGTCCCTCATGTCATTTGTGACATGTGTGTAAATTTGAGGTTATTCGGACTAGTTTTGATGTGTTTCGGCATCAGTTGTAGATTTGGAAAATTTCATAAGTTCTTACGCTTGAATCCATGTATAATTGGTGATTTTGGTGTTATCTGATGTGTTTTGGAGGCTCGACTAAGTTTGGATAAGGTATTAGGACTGGTTGGTAAGTTTGATTGAGGTCCTGGGGGCCTCAGGGACGTTTCAGATGCTCAACGGGTGATTTTTTGAACTTGGTAACAGCTGAACCATTGCTGGTTCTGGTGTCTCGCACTTGCGATGGATTTTCCGCAAATGCGGACACACAGGTGCAGAAGAGGGGCTCGCAGGTGCGGGCTTGGTCAAGTCAACCAGTTCTAGCAGGTGTAGTTGGGTTTTCGCAGGTGCGGAGCCGCAGATGCTGCCTAGTGACTGGAGGTGCGGCCCCAGGCCTTTTAGTGGGTTTTCGTACCTGCGATGGATTTTCCGCAGGTGCGGTCCAAGGGGCGCAGGTACGGAAATCGCTAGACTGTTTATATCAAATTCAAGGGCTTGAAATTCATATCTTCTAAAAACAATTTGGAGCTCGGGTCTAGCCGATATGGAGTGGGTTTTGAAGAAAGGCTTCATAGGTAACAATTCCTAACCTTATTTCCTTTGTATATCATTAATCTATAGCAATTTCTTCCATGCAATCAAGGAATTTAGGTGAAAAAGCATGCAAATGGGAAGAAGTTTCCCAATTAGAAATTCGAGAATTTAATAGGATTTTGACGTCGGTTTTCGATGATTCTTGTACGAGTGAGTTCGTGAGTGAATGTGTGTTCTAAATTTATAACTTTCACTCGATTCCGAGATGTGGGCCTTGGGGACGTTTTAGGCGATTTTCCTAATTTCGTGTATTAGCCTCGAACTTATTAAATGTTTTGTTTTCTTAAAGTGATAATTACATTATGCAATCGAATTGAATAGAGTTGGGCCATTCAGATTCGGATACTCGTGGCAAGAGCGTGGTTTTGAGTTGAGTAGCACAATCGAGGTATGTTTCTTGCCTAACTCTGTGTTGGGGACTTCCCCTTAGGCTATTCTGATACTATTTTATGTTGTTTGGGTGCCGTGTACGTACGCGGGCCGTTGTTGTTAAAACTCTAATTTTCTCTCCATGACATAAATCGTTTCATTCCTATAACGACCTGGCCGGTCGTTCCATGAGATTTACCCCGTTTCCCCTATTTATGCATTTGTCAAATATTGCTAGCCTATTTTTGTTGTGTTGGGTCAGTTGGTTTGGGTCTGGAGTGGCTATGGTAAGAATTGAGGCATTTAATCTCTTAAAATAGCCTAATAGTTGAAAAAGTCAACTGAGAGTTGACTTATTTGTGAACGACGTTGGAATGCAGATTTTTTGGCTCGAATAGCATCGTTAGGTGGTTTGGGATTTAGGAGTGTGTTCAGAATGAAGTTTTGATGTCCGGTGTAGAATTAGGCTTGAATTGGCAAAAGTTAGTTTTTTGGCGATTTTCGGTCGGCAGTGGAAAATAGGCTATCGGGGTCGGAATGGAATTCCGGAAGTCGGAGCAGGTTCATAATATCATTTTGGATATGTCTGCAAAATTTCAGGTTATTCAGAGGTGTTTCGGTTGGTTTCCGCATAGTTGGTGAAATTTGGAAGTTTCAAAGTTCATAGGCTTGAATTTGATGTATTTTTTGTATTTTCGTGTTGTTTTTGGTGTTTTGGAGGCTCGACTAAGTTGGAATAATGCTATGGGGTGTGTTGGTATGTTTGGTTGGGGCGCCGAGGGGCTCGTGATTGATTTCACATAGATGGCGGGGTTTTGAACATTGAAAATTTGCAGCAATTAGCGGCTGGTGTGAATTTGACGCACCTGCGGATGGGTATCCGCAGGTGCGAAAGTCTGTGCGCAGGTGCAAAAGGAGGATAGGCAAGGGAAATCCGCAGGTTTCAAGAGATGGCTGCACCTGCGAAGCCACAGGTACGGAGGATTGGCCGCAGGTGCAAAAATTGGTCTGTTAGTGGGATTTCGCCGGTGCGCAGCTGGATCCGCAGGTGCGATTAAGTGTCCGCAGGTGTAGAATGGCTGGACAGAACAGTATAAAAATGGGCCTCCGTGAAATTTATTTTATTCCACCATTTTTGCATGCGGGAGGAGCTCTTGGAAGGCAAATTGAAGAGGAAATTCGTGGTTCTTCAGTGAAGATAAGTTCTCGGGTTATTAAAGTCACTTCTATGCTATTTTGTTCGGATTAGACTTGTAAATTTGAGGATTAAAGTAGGAAAAGGTTGGCAAGAATGGGGGGAGAATTGGAATTTTCTTTTGAGGATTTGAGTAGGCAATTGTGGTCCGATTTTAGTGTTCTTGGTATGTATAGAATCTTGGGAGGGCGAGGTTTCTAGTGATCCAAATTTTATCAAATTCCGAGAAATGGGCCCGAGGCTCGGGTTTGGCCGAATTTTGATATTTTTGTATAATTTGATAGTTTTCGATTGGGTTGTGCTCCTTTGGTATATATTAATTATATTAAACTGGTTTTGGCTAGATTCGGAGCAATCGGGAGCCAATTCGAAGGCAAGAGCATAACAGACTAGTGTTGTGGCCCGGTAGAGGTAAGTAATGGTTATAAATCTTGTCCTGAGGGTATGGAACCCCGAACTACATATTTCTCACTGATTTTAGGATGGCGCACATGTTGGATGATGAGTATGTGGCGCACACTGATTTTTTTTGGATTGGACTAGGTCCTCTCCGCGGCAACTAATGAGTTGCATATTTTACTCAAAACCTTATGTTAAATTATGTTCTAAAGATTGTTGAAATATTTGGGCTGTAAGCCGTGTTTGGGGCCTCGAGCCGATCTGTTTAGACCCCTCTGGGCTTTTTACTGTTGTTTTCCTCACTATTTGTTGATGATTTCACTTAGCCACATTGTGCTTACTGTTTTCGAAACTCAGCCTGATTTATACTACTTTGAGATTTAAAAATGACATTTTGGGTCGAGTAGCCTGTTTTACTAATTCGCCCGATGGGCCTTTTGAGTGGTTCTGCTGAGTGAGGCCAAGGTCTTGATTGTCAGGATATGATACACCACGAGGTGGCTTGATATTAGCGCTTGGGCTGAAAAAGCCCCTCCGGAGTCTGCACACACCCCCAGTGAGCGCACCGAGTGCCGAGTGCCGATTGATTAGGAGGCATGAGTGACTGTGAGGTGCTGAGTGGCTGATTATGAGTAACTGTGGGGCATGCCCGAGGGGATGATTATGATACATGTTTTGCCCGAGGGGCCTCTATATGATTCATTTCATTTTCATACTAAATATTTCAGTTTGGAACTGTTGAAGATAAGCATGGTGATTTCATATATCTATGTTTACACTATTGGAAAGTAAGGTTGTGTATATTGTGATTTGATGACATTTATTTTATGTGTTTCCTTGCCGCTTAGACTTGATTTATTTTCATTACTATTGAGTTGGCGTACTCACACTACTCCCTGCACCCCTATGTGCAGATTCAGGTGCAGATACCGAGCATTAACCATATATTCCGTGCGGAGCCGGATTGCGGGATATAGATGTAGCATCCACAGCATCTCTGATTTCCCTTCTTGTTGTATCTAGATATTTATTCAGAGGTTTTGTATTATACTAGTATACCTTTGGCTTATTTTCCTTAGATACTCATGACATGTTGGCTCCGGGTTTTGGGGTAGGTGGCACTGTTTATTGGCCTACTTTATTTGGTAAACTCTGTATATTTTATGAAATGCTTGAAAATTGATTGGGATTTTGAAAGAAATTGTGAACACGTGGTTATTGGCTAGCCTAGTTCCACGATAGGCGCCATCACGACCGATTTAGGATTTGGGGTCGTGACAGATTGGTATCAAAGCCTAGGTTACATAGGGCTCAATGGTCATGAGCAGGTTTAGTAGAGTCTTGCGGATTGGTACGAAGACGTTTGTACTTATCTTCGAGAGGCTGCCTAACTTTTAGGAAACATTTCTATCTTCCTTGAACTCTTTCGTGCTAATCTATTGATTCTTGAAATCTGAACTTACATTGTTTCATTCTCTCACAGATGGTGAAGACACGCAATACCGATTAGAGTGACCAGTCACCGGCTAGACCAGCGAGAGGTCCGAGCAGTGGTAGAGGTAGGGGCCAGCCCGCGCAGCAGCCGGGGCAGTACCACAGGATCCCCATATCGATCAGGATCAGGTTCCCACCGATGGTCTTCCAGCGGGACAGGCTCAGACACCGGCAGTGCCTATGGTTATTCCGGGTCTTCAGGAGACCCTGTCTCAGATACTGACAGTGTGCACCAGTTTGGCTCAGGTTGTCGCCATGTATTCTACTGCAACCACAGCTCAGGCTGGGGGAGGCAATCAGACTCCAGCTGCCCGAGCACCTGAGCAGGCTACATAGGGTATTCAGGCACCGGGAGCAGCCCCAGCTCAGCCAGTTGCTCTGGTCCAGGATTATGTGGCCCCTGCTATGCCTGAGGATGAGCATCACAGGTTAGAGAGGTTCAGTAGACTTCAGACTCCGTCTTTCAGCGGTATAAAGGGAGAGGATGCCCAGGGGTTTCTAGATAAGTGCCAGAGGATACTACGTACTACGGGTATTTTGGAGACCAGTGGGGTCTCATTTGTTACATTTCAGTTTGCGGGTGCTGCCTTTACTTGGTGGGATTCATTCGAGAGGCGTAGGCCGGTCGGTTCACCACCTTTCACCTGGTAGTAGTTCTCCACCATCTTTTTGGAAAAGTATGTTCCTCAGTCCCACAGAGAGGAGAAGCGCAGGCAGTTTGAGCAGCTGCACTAGGGAGAATTATCAGTTACTCAGCACGGGAAAAGGTTTTCCGAGTTGTCTAGGCATGCTTCTGAGATTTTTCCTATTGATAGGAAGAGGGTGAGGAGGTTTGTAGATGTTCTTTCTTATCATCTTCAGCTATTTATGACTCGGGAGAGAATATCGGGTGTTTCATTCGAGCAAGTTGTTGACATAGCTCGAGATATTGAGTCCGCTCGCCGCCAGGATCTGGAGGAGAGGGAGGCCAAGAGGTCTCGTGGTTCGGGTAGTTCCAGTGGTGCTCCCATCAGGGGACAGTTTCAGCAGGGTAGGGGCCATTCATTCAGGCCTCCTCAGTCAGGCCACCCAAAATATAGTGGTGTATCTTCGAGGCATGGTCCCCGTGGTTCTCAGTTAGGTCGTACTTCATTTGGTTCCCTCCCACCTCAGAGTGCAGCTCGAGCACCCCCAGTTTAGGGTTCTTCTATGCATGAGTCTTCTAGTGGCCGTTCGGGGTCTAGGGGTTTCTATCAGTCCCTGCCTCCAGCTCCAGGGAGTTGGTTTGAGTGTGGAGAGTTCGGGCACGTATGGAGGCAGTGTCCCCGCCGTCCCGGTGGTTCTTCTCAGTAGAGGGGCCAACCCTCGACTTCAACTCCAGTCACTTCACCACCCACCCAGGAAGCCTGGGGTGGTAGTCAGTTAGCCAGATAGAGAGATTGATTTTGGGATTGATATATTGCCAGATACGCAGCCAATATCTATTCCACCCTACTGAATGGTGCCAGCAGAATCGAGAGAGTTAAAAGAACAATTGAAAGATCTATTAGAAAAGGGTTTCATTCGGCCAAGTGTGTCGCCTTAGGGCGCACCGGTTCTTTTTTTTTTCCAGAAAGAAAGACGGATCTCTTCGGATGTGTATTGATTATCGGTGACTCAAAAAGGTCACCATAAAAAACAAATACCCATTGCCTCGGATAGATGATTTGTTCGACCAGTTGCAAGGTGCTAAGTTCTTCTCAAAGATTGATTTGCGGTTCACGTATCACAAGTTAAAGATCAGGGAGCAGGATATTCCTAAGACTGCCTTCAGGACTGGATATGGGCACTTTGAATTTCTGGTAATGTTTTTTGGGCTAACCAACGCCCCAACAGCTTTTATGGGTCTTATGAATCGGGTTTCAAACTGTTTCTTGACTCCTTTGTGACTGTCTTCATTGACGATATCCTGATTTATTCGTGAAGTCAGGAAGATCATGCTAATCACCCCAGGGCAGTTCTACAGACTCTTCATCAGCACCAGTTGAATGCAAAGTTTTCAAAATGTGAGTTTTGGCTAGAATCAGTCACCTTTTTGGGCCATGTTGTTTCCGGGGAAGGGATTCAGGTTGATTCCCAAAAGATTGCAGTGGTAACGGATTGGCCTAGACCAATGATCCCGACAGAGATTCGTAGTTTCTTGGGTTTGGCTGGATATTATCGGAGGTTTGTACATGGGTTCTCTACCCTCGCCTCCCCATTGACTAAGATGACAACAAAAAGCGGTTAAGTTTCAGTGGTCCTATGCTTGCAAAAAGAGTTTTCAAGAATTGAAATGAGGATTGACTTCGGCATCAGTGTTGACCTTGCCAGAAGGTTCAAAAGGGTTTGTGGTGTATTGTGATGCTTCAAGGGTTGGTTTGTGGTGTGTGTTGTTGCAATGTGGTAAGGTAATAGCATATGCTTCTAGGTAGCTCAAGGATCACGAGAAGAATTACCCGACACATGATTTGGAGCTCAACGCGATTGTGTTTGCATTAAAGATCTGGCGGCATTATCTTTATGGGGTCCATGTGGACATGTTCGCAGACCACAAGAGTCTTCAGTACTTATTCAAATAGAAGGAGTTGAACTTAAGGAAGCATAGGTGGTTAGAATTTCTCAAGGATTATGATATGAATATTTTGTACCATCTAGGAAAGCCGAATGTGGTAGCCGACACTCTTAGTCAGAAATCCATGGGTAGCTTGGCTCATTTGGAAGCAGGTCAGAGGCCTTTGGCTCGGGAGGTTTATCAGTTGGCCAGCCTAGGGGTATGTCTTTCGACCTCAGATGAAGGGAATGTCGTGGTGCGTAATGGAGGGGAGTCTTCGCTTGTAGTGGAAGTCAAGTGAAAGCAATTTAGGGATCCAACTTTGGCACAATTGAGAGAAGCAATTCTAAATCACAAGACTACAACATTTCAGCAATGATGACAGTGTTTTGCGGTGCCAAGGAAGGCTATATTTTCCGTATGTGGATGATCTTTGTGAGAGAGTTATGGCCGAGGCTCACAATTCTAGGTATTCCGTACACCCAGGTTCCACGAAGATGTATCACGATCTCAAGGAGATTTATTTGTGGAATGGTATGAAGAGGGGATTGGCAGACTTTGTGGTAGGGTTACCTCGCACTCCGCGTAGGTTCGACTCAGTTTGGGTAATAGTGTATCAGCTCACCAAGTCGGCACATTTCTTGCCAGTCAAGTACACCGACACTACAGAACAGTACGCTCAGTTGTATATAAAAGAAATAGTTAGGCTCCATGGCACTCCATTATCTATTATCTCAGACCGAGGGGCACAATTCACATTTAACTTTTGAGGGAAATTTCAGCAAGGTTTGGGTACGCTGGTAAATCTCAACACAACTTTCTACCCGCAAACAGACGGTCAGGCGGAGCAGACCATTCAGACGCTTGAAGATATGTTACGGGCTTGTCTATTAGATTTCAAGGATAGATGGGATGATCACTTGCTGCTTATAGAATTTGCTTATAATAACAGTTTCCATGCTAGTATTCAGATGGCCCCATTTGAGGCATTGTATGGAAGGAGGTGTAGGTATCCGATTGGATGTTTCGAGGTTGGTGAGGTGGAACTGCTAGGACCGGATCTTGTGCACCAAGCTATGGAAAATGTTAGAGTCATTTAGGAGAGGATAAAGACTGCTCAGAGTCGTCATAAATCCTATGCGGACGTTCCTCGAAGAGATTTGGAGTTTCAAGTAGATGATTGGGTATTCCTGAAGGTGTCTCCCATGAAAGGAGTGATGCGGTTTGGGAATAAAAGGAACTTGAGCCCAAGGTATGTCGGGCCATATCGGATTGCTCAAAGGATAAGGCAGGTGGTGTATAGGCTGGAATTTCCCCCTGAGATGTCATTAGTGCACCCGGTGTTTCATGTGTCCATGCTGAAGAAGGTAGTTGGAGATCCATCTGTCATCGTGCCGGTTGAGACCATCAAAATTAATGAAAAGTTTTCATATGAAGAGGTTCCGATTGCTATTCTAGATAGGCTAGTTTGTAGGTTGAGAAACAAAGAGGTCGCTTCGGTCGAAGTATTATGGCGGAGTCAACAAGTCGAATAAGCCACGTGGGAAGCGGAAAATGAAATGAAAGAGAAATATCCCCACTTGTTTGAATAAGTACGGTATTGGTTTTGAGAGTTGTCATCTCTAAGCAATTACATTAGTGTCAAATTTTGTGCAAGAACACTCCACTCCCCTACTTACCCTACTATTGTGACTTCTCAAACTTTTTGCAATAAATGTATATGTTGGTGTGATTAATTGGATCATGTGAAACTCCTTGAAATAGTTGAATTATGTGGAACTCATCGTGATAGTTGAATTATGTGCAACTCATTGTAATAGTTGAATTATGTACAACTCATTGTAATAGTTGAATTATGTGCAACTCATTGTAATAGTTGAATTATGTACAAATTTGTGGAGTTAACTGAACTATGTGAGGCTTGTGGAAGTAATTGAATTATATGCAACTTGTTGAAATGACCGGATTATGTGCAAGTTGATAGAGTAACTGAAAATATGTGGAATTGGTTAAAATGTGTTTCGGGGGCTCTCTCACAGGTAGATAGGCCTAATTACAAAGGAAACTCTGGCAAATTTTTCAGCAAATATCGGAGTTAGTAATAATTTGGGGTTTGACATGTTTTTTGTTCTCTTAACTAAGTGATTCCCCAATCCTCATTCGAGTACGGATGATTCTAAGTGGGGGAGAATGTAAAGACCCGTAAAATTTCAAGTCTAAAAACAATGCCCGAATGAGTCCCCCTATGGTTATAACTGTAGAAATTCTTAAAACTGACCCTTTTGAAGTAAAAAGTACCCCAGGACTTAAAGGATAAAATTTTCCAGATTTGCTCAGGTCTGCGGTCCACTATGCGATCGCAGATCAGGTATGCGGACTGCACATTGGTCGCATACTTGGACAGCTTGCTGTCCATTTTCAGGACAACTATGCGGCCTAGAATTCGATCACATTTCACGAATGAGGGTTGCATAGTTTTTGCATTCTTGCACATTGATTTTTTTGCGGAGGGAGTTATGCGACGCACTATGCAATCACATAACAGGTATGTGGACCGCATAGTGGTCGCACATCTGGGTAGTGTGCTTTTTTTCCTCAGCTGAAGGCCACTTATGCGATAAGAATGCGGATCACATAATATGAATGCGATTGCATTCCTGACCACATACCTGCTTAGGGGCTTCTAATGTCCACTTTTAAAACCCGACCCCCAGCTTTATAAAACATCCCTCCCTTTCCTCTTAGTAAGTGTCGATGTGGACCCCTCATCACTACTTCTTTGAGGTTAGACTAGATACTTACTGGGGACATGTAGTTTATGTACTCATGCTATACTTATGCACCAATCGTGAAGGATCTGAGGCAGGTGCATTTGGTGGCCAATCAGGGCGTATCCCCGTTACTCGGAGACTTAGTGGTGAGCTGCTCTCTATGCTCCATGCTGCAACACCCGGAGTCTCTTCCTGTTATATTTATTTTTCTGTCTATCTTACTCCAGACAGTAGTAAATGAGGTTTTGTATATTTACTAGTTTGCTCGTGTACTTGTGAAATCGGATTTTCGGAAATTCTACTAGATATTCATGGCTTTTTATTGTTAAATTCACTACTTCACTCTTATATTTATCTTCACTATATATTACTACAATCACCTACTATTTATTTCTTTATTAAATAAAATCAATTACTTTAAAAATATTTAAATGAACACTTAAGTGGATAATTCCCCTTTGGCTTGCCTAGCGGCAACATTGGGTGCCATCCCGGCCTATAGTTGGAATTCGGTCTGGACGACTTAGTATCAAAGCTCTAGGTTTATTATGGTCTCACAAGTCATGAGCGGGCCTATAGAGTGTTACGGATCAGTGCAAAGACATTTGTACTTATCTTCTAGAGGCTATAGGGTATTAGGAAACTTCTCTTTCTTCATCTCCTACCGTGCAAATGATGTTGTGCTAAGTATCTTTCTCTTCTTCTCTCACAGATGGTGAGAACGCGCTTGGCAGATGTACCTAGTTGTGGAGGATTTGATCCCCCTGTTGCTAGAGGTCAAGGCAGAGGCCGAGGGAGGGCTCCGGCTCCTGCTAGAGGACGAGGCTGTCCTAGAGTTGCTCTTGTTGTTCCACCAGCGGATCCAGTGGAGGATCCTATTATTGAGGAGTAGGATGAGGTACCCTTCAGCTGAGCTGGCCCCGGTATATTTCATGTTAGCACTGCGATTTCAAGAGTTCATGGGCCTATGTTGCGGTTCATAGACTGTATGATGCAGGCTGGTTTATTTCCAGCAGACCTAGCCAAATCCCAGGCGGGAGGGGGAGCACAGCCACTACCGCTCAGGAAACAGGGCACGACGTTCCAAATATCAAACCACAGGTGAACTACCTACGAGCGAGACTTAGCTAGCTGCAACGGCTATACGAGAGCCAAGATCAGCGGCGATCAGCGAGCCGCAAAAGCAGTTGATTAGATGGATAGTTAAACAGTGATCAATTTAAATCTTTTAAAGAGAGAATCATTCTTCAAAATCAATCCTGAACAACTCAAAAAACCGACCATACACGGAACTCATAATACATAATATGAAGGTACTCAAGTCTCAAACCACTGAATGGAACGCTAAAGCTCAAAATGAATGGTTGGGTCATTACATTATCCCCCATTTAAACATACGTTCGTCCTCGAATGTGTCAACAGTCATTCTAAAGCCATCAAATTTCCATATAACCTCGCCAAACACATAACCATGGTTGATCCCATGTCACCCCAATCCGTATAATCCTGGCAACATCCGGAACTCATTATATGAACAGATTCTTGCATCTATGCACCATATAACTTTGAACAAGCTATATCAATTAATAACCATATCTCAAGACTTAATCACATGATACACGGCATAACTCAAATACACATAGCAATAACTTCCGAGAGCAATAGTTGCTCAATAACTAGTCTGACAGCAGTAACAAACCTCATATCAAATAAAACCATGTTTTGAACCATCGTACACTGCCAATAATGAAAGAAACATACAGAAACCCATAACCACACATCAGATTAACAAGTCATGGAGCTCTCTTCCCGATAAGAACCATAACCAAAATCTAAGCCGACTAGTGACACAATTCTGGCAAACATACCAAAACCAGTTTAACATCATCAACAATTGCCTACCCAAAACCTCAAAAGAAATTCCAATTCTCCATGCTCTTCTTACCAACCTTTTCTACTTAAATCCTTAAATTTTCAAGCCTAATCCGAACAAAAGAGCATAGAAACAATGTTAGTAACCAAAGAACTTACCTTTATTGAAGAATCTCGAGTTTCCTTCTCCAAATTGTCTTCAAAGAACTCCTCCCGCATGCAAAAATGGTGAAAATAAGAGAATTTTCACGGAGGCCCATTATATATTGTTTCTGCCAGTCATTTCCGCACCTGCAGACATTAAGTTGCACCTGCGGACCCGCAGCTGCGGTCCCAGGTGCGCACCTACGGAATCCCACTTAACGGACTAATTCTGCACCTACGGCTTCGCAGGTGCGGCCAAAACATCGCACCTGCGGCTGCCCTACCGCAGGTGCGGTCAACACCAGAACTTCACACCAGCAGCTATTGCTGCAAATTTCCAAGTTAAAAAACCCCGCCAACCATCCGAAATCAATCCCGAGCCCCTCTGCGACCAAACATACCAACACACCCCGTATCATTATTCCAACTTAGTCGAGCCTTCGAAATACCAAAAAAGCATAAAAATGCAAAAATTAAATCAAATTCAATCCTATGAATTTTGAAAGTTCCAAATTTCGCCAACTATGCCGAAACCAATCAAACCACCTCCGATTGACCTGAAATTTTGCAGACACATCCAAAATGACATTACGAACCTGCTCCAACTTTCGGAATTCCATTCCAACCCTGATAGTCTATTTTCCACCGTCGATCGAAAAACACAAAATTCGCCAATTGGAGCCTAATTCTACACCGGACACCAAAAAAATATTCCGAACACACTCCTATGTCCCGAATCACCTAACGAAGCTATTCGAGCCATAAAATACGCATTCCGAGGTCGTTTACCAATAAGTCAACTCTCAATTGACTTTCTCAACTATTAGGCTACTTTGAGAGACTAAATGCCTCAATTCTCACCATAACCACTCCGGACCCGAACCAACTGACCCAACACAACATAAACAAGCTAGCAATATGTAACAAATGCAAAAATAGGGGAGACGAGGTAAATCTCATGGAACGACCGGCCGGTCGTTACAATATCACTCTTCGGTGTTCATAACCCGAGTCCAGCCCACACTAGTTGGGTCCGATATCTCCTGAAATACTCCTCCAAAATTTGCCAAATTCGAGTATGTTATTATACTAATATAGGAGAAAAAAACTCCAAAAATAATCGAGAAATTAATGCCTTTTAACTCATTCTCAATTTTTAAAATTTAGGACATAACCCTAGCTCTTGATATAAGGAATTAAATTGGTTTTCAATTAAAATTATGGATTAAAGCTTAAACCAATGGAATGAATCAATGGAAAATACTTAGATTATAGTTTAGACCTTACCTCATGGGTTAAACATGAAGGGCATCCTTGAATCTTCCAATCCCAAACTTTCAATATGAGAAAAACTCCAACAACACTAATATCCAGAAACACCTACCTGTTTTGCCTCATTTCTTGCGCCAAATAATCCTGAAACTCACTTTTGATGCCTACAATGGATTCCTCCTGAATTCAAGTCAAGTTAGGCTTTATAATTACTCCATCTGTCCTTATAATGAAGGGAATATGTTGGTTTCAATATTTGGAAATAGTGTAAATTTTTAAATACAAATTCAGTGTCTGGCAACCCAATTCTTAGTAAAATGGCCATAAATTTCTCATACAATATCGAAACATGATGATTTCAGTTGCCATGGTTCCGAAATTATGATTCAAATATAATGGTTTAGTCGAAATATGAATCTAAGATTGTTTGCTCAGTATGTGTCACAACCCCAAATCCAGGCCAGTCGTGATGGCGCCTATCATGGAACTAGGCCAGCCAAAATCAAAACACAAATCATAATAAGCTTCCATTTACATATTTACTATAACGATTACCCATAAAGGTTTCCTTTAAACATTTATAACACAGTTAAATATCTACTGAACATTAAATACAACCCCCGAGAACCCGGAGTCACTGGTCATGAGCATCTACATAAAATATACAACTTAACAAAAATAAATTCTATAATAGTAAGCAGGATAGGTAGAAGGACTGCAGACGCATGCAGCTACCTCACAAACCTCCGAGAATCCCTGGAGCAGATGGACAGCTCACCCTGCCCTAACACCTGAATCTGCACACAAGGTGCAGGGAGTAATGTGAGTACGCCAACTCAGTAGTAATGAAAATAAACCAGCTCTGAGCAGCAAGAAACACATAAAATCAATGTCATCAAATCACAAGAAGCACAACCTTTCTTTCCAACAGTATAACATAGATATATGAAATCATCCTGCCTTAAAACCAACATCAGAAAAATCCTTTGAAGAATGTATATTTTCAACAACTTCAAATCGAACGATTTAGTATGAAAATGAAATGAATCATATAGAGGCCCCTCGGGAAAAACATATTCCATAAGCTCAGAGTGAAAGTAGTAAAATCATAAGCAGCCCCTCGGGCCTGCCTCACAGCCACTCATAATCAGTCATTCAGCACCTCACAGTCACTCATCACCTCACAGTCACTCATACCTCCCAATCACTCGTCACTCGACACTCGGCACTCGGCACTCTGTGCGCTCACTGGGGGTGTGTGCAGACTCCGGAGGGGCTCTTCAGCCCAAGCGCTAATATCAAGCCACCTCATGGAGTATCATATCCTCACAATCAGGTCCTCGACCTCACTCAACAGTACCACTCAAAAGGCCCCTCGGGCGAATCAGTAAAATAGGGTTCTCGACCCAAACATCATTTTTAATCTCAAAGTAGTGTAAATCAGGTTGAGTTTCGAAAACAGTAACCACAATGTGGCTGAGTGAAATCATCAATACATAGTGAGGAAAACAACAGTAAAAGCCCCCAAGGGGTCTAAACATATTGGCACGAGGCCACAAACACGGCTTATAGCCCAAATATTTCAACAAATCTTTAAAACATAATTTAACATAAGGTTTGGAGTAAAATATGTAAATCAATAGTTGCCGCGGAGAAGACCTAGTCCAATCCAAAAATCAGTACGCGCAACATACTCGTCATCCGACATGTGCGCCATTCTAAAATCAGTGAGAAATATGTAGTCCGGGGTTCCATACCCTCAAGACAAGATTTATAACCATTACTTACCTCTACTGGGCCACAACACTAGTCCGCTATGCTCTTTCCCCTCAAATTGGCTCCCGATTGCTCCGAATCTAGCCAAAACCAGTTCAACATCATCAATATATACTAAAGGAACACAACCCAATCGAAAACTCTCAAATTATACAAGAATCTCAAAATTCGGCCAAACCCGAGTCCTGGGCCCATATCTCAAAATCTGATAAAATTTACATCACAAGAACCCTTATCCTCCCCCGAGACCATACATACCAAGACCATCATAATCGGGCCACAATTGCCCACTAAAATTGCCAACAGAAATTCCCAACTCTTTCCTCCCATTTTCCAAACTTTTCTTACTTTAATCCTTCAAATACAAGCCTAATCCGAATTAAAATAGCGTAGAAACAATGTTAATAATCCGAGAACATACCTTCACTGAAGAACCACTAATTCCCTTCTTCAATTTGCCTTTAAAGAGCTCCCCCGCATGCAAAAATGGTGGAATGAAATGAATTTCACAGAGGCCCCTTTTTATACTATTTCTGCCAGCATTTTCGCACCTGCGAACACTTAGTCGCACCTGTGAACCCGCACCTACGGTCCCAGTTTCGCACCTGCGGAATCCCACTTAACGGACAAATTTTCACAACTACGGTGTCACGCCCCTAAATCCGACCATCGTGTCGTGATGGCGTCTAATGTTGAACCCGCTAGACAAGCCAACGTGTACAGTTAAACTAGCATAACAACATCGATATAACAGAATAAGCTAAAACAATTCACAACTTAACAACGGAAATAAATATGGTTTCAAAACTAAGACAACTTAATACCACGACGCAAAAATTTCCCAAAACCTGGAGTCAAAAACTCACGAACTATCTATAAGAGTGCTAAATACAAAGTCTAAATGGAAATACATGACTGTCTCTGAAACCAGAGGAAAAACAAGACAAAAATGAAGACATAGGGATGGGAGAGACGCCAAGGCTCACGAACGCTAGCGGGTATACCTTGAAGTCTCTAGGATAAGCTGAAAGACACTCCCACTAATGATGTCCACCGGGTCCGGCTTCGTAATCTGCACAACATAAAGAAGTGCAGGTGTAGCATCAGTACAACCGGCCCCATATACTGGTAAGTTCCTAGCCTAACCTCGGCGAAGTAGTGACGAGGCTAGGACCAGACTACCAAGTAAACCTATGCAGTTCGAATATATATATACACAACGGAAAAGAAATACAGGAAGTAATCAACCAATAAAGGAAGGGGAGCATGATGTGGGGAGATAACAGTTTCATATAAGAAATTTCAAATAAAGAAAGGAACAACAACGCTTGAATATCAATAAGGATCAGAAATCACAACTTGCACGGCATCACCCTTCGTGCTTTTACTCTCTTTCAACACTATGCAATTTATAATGTAATCAATGTAAATCATGGCACGACATCACCCTTCGTGCTTTTACTCTCTTTCCTCACTATGCAATATATAATGTAATCAATGTAAATCATGGCACGGCATCACCCTTCGTGATTTTACTCTCTTTCATCACAATGCAATATATAATGTAATCAATGTAAATCAAGGAACGCATCACCCTTCGTGATTTTACTCTCTTTCCTCATTATGCAATGTATAATGTAATCAATGAATATCATTACGGGATGGTACATCGTACGGCACGACATCACCTTTCGTGCTTTACACTCTTTCCTCACAATATCAAACAATGCACGACATCACCCTTCATGCTTTAACACTCTTCCTCACCCAAACAACAATCACAAACAAAGGGCAAGGGAGTACACATAATTGAAATAGAAATCCCGGCAAGGGAACATCAATTACACAAATAAATTCCGGCAAGGGAACATCATTTAAACATTTAAATCCCGGCAAGGGAACAATAATAGTAACCTCAACATCTCAGCAAAGGAGATAATCACTAAAGAAACAATGACCCGACAAGGGTATATTTTAATAACTTTTTCTCTTTCCTTCACTTTCATTTCATAATTTACTCTATCACTTGAGCCAATGCTCTAAAGAATTCAATTATCTCATATATTCTCACCATTTCTGGTACAGCTCGAGCCAATGCTCTTGGAAGCTTAAAGATCACAATTCCCTTCACATGCTCTTTACAACACATAGAAACCATCAATTAAGCATGGAAGTTACAACAAAATCAGAACATTCACAATATAAAGACTCACGGTCATGCTACACACCAATGTATAGATACTCGTCAGCACGCCTATACATCATACTCGACAATTAGCAAGTAGTAGATAAGACTCAACTCCTATTCCCTCAAGCTAAGGTTAGACCAAACACTTACCTCGATGTTTTGAACTCAACTCAAGCCTCAATTATAGCTTTACCCCTCGATTCCACCACAAATCCGCTCGAATCTACTCACAAGTTACTTAATTACATCAATAAACGCTAAATGAATCAATTTGAATGCATGAAAATGAATTTCCCAAAGTTTTGCCCAAAAAGTCCAAAAACGCCTCCGGGCCCACGTGGTCAAAACCCGAGGTTCGAACCAAACCCCGATTTTCCATTCCCCCACGAACCCAAATATGTGATTTATTTTGAAATCGGACCTCAAATTGAGGTCCAAATCCCCAATTTTATAAAAACCTATGTTCTACCCAAAACACCCAATTTCCCCCATGAAAATCTTTGATTTTAGGTTGAAAAACATGTTAAATGATGTTAATGATTGAAAGAAATGAGTAAAAACTAACTTACAATTGATTTGGAGAAGGAAGGATTCTTGGAAAATCGCAAGCATCTGATATAGGAAATGCGAATGCGAACCCTTCAGAAATTCCCAGTTTTCCCAGTTTTGCATTTGCGATGGCAGACGTCGCATTTGCGAACCATTTGGCCGCATTTGCGATCAGGCTTGCCCAAACCATCTTCGCATTTGCGATGAATATCTCGCATTTGCGATACTGGCTTTGCAAATGTGAAGCCTGCAGATCAGAGATACCAGATTTTTCCAAAGTTCAAAAATGCATTCGTGGCCCATCCACAACACACCCGAGCCCTCGGGGCTCCACACCAAATATACACACCACCTCAATAACATCCTATGAACTTATCCGTGCGATCATATCGCCAAAATAACATCCTATTCATCGAATTAAGCCTTAAAATCATGAATTCTAAAAATTTTATAAAACATAAAATTTTCCATTTTCAGTCTGAAACAGGTCATACGAAATACGTTTTCAGCCAGACTTTAAAGAAAGGACTTAACCCACGTATAAGACCTGTATCGTGCGCCGGAACCAAAATACGGGCCCGATACCATCGCTTTTTAATCAGATTTCGTTTCCAATATCCTTGAATATCTTCAGAACACAATTTTACTCAAAAATTTATTTCTCGGGCTTGGGACCTCGGAATTCGATTCCGGGCATACGCCCAAGTCCCATATTTTCCTACGGACGCTCCGGGACCGTCAAATCACGAGTCCGGGTAAAGCGTTGACAGAAGTAAAATTTATTCATTTTAATATCAAAACTTAGCATTTTTCACAGAATTTCATATTTAAGCTTTTCGGCTACGCACCCGGACTGCGCAAGCAAATCGAGGCAACCCTAAATGAGCTTCTCAAAGCCTCGGAAGCACGGAATGGGTAAGAAAACAGGTGATGACGCTTTGGGTCGTCACATGCGGCCAATCCTCCGCACCTGCAGCTTCATAGGTGCGGCCATCTCTTCGCACCTGCGACATCGCACCTGCTGCTACCCTTCCGCAGGTGCAGCCAACACCAGAACTCACACCGGCAGCTAATTGCTGCAAATTTCCAAGTTCAATACCCCACCAACCATCCGAAATCAACCAAAACACCTCCGATTGATATGAAATTTTGCACACATACTCAATATGACATTACAAACCTGTTCCAACTTTTGGAATTCTTCCGACCTCGATAGCCTATTTTCCACTGCTGACCGGAAATCGCAAAAAGTTAACTTTTGCCAATTCAAGCCCAATTCTTTACCGGACATTAAAACTTCATTCTGAACACACTTCTAAGTCCCAAATCACCTAACGAAGCTATCCGATCCATAAAAGCCACATTCTGAGGTCGTTCACCAATAAGTCAACTCTCAGTTGACTTTCTCAACTTTTAGGCTACTTTAGGAGACCAAATGCCTCAATTCTCACCATGACCACTCCGGACCACTCCTCATCATACACATAACCATGGGTGATCCCACGTCACCCAATCCAGATAAGCCTAACAACACCACCTAAAAGGGATCCTTACTTCAACCTTAGTCCATAAACCTTAAGTCCCAAACCCCTAACATCTGGAACTCATTATATGACCTGATTAATGCATATATGCACCTTATAAATCTGAACAAGATGTATCAATCCATAAACATATCCCAATACATAATCACATGATATACCACATAACTCAAATACTCATAACAATAACTTCTAACTGAAATAGCTGCTCAATAATTAATCTGACAGCGGTAACAAACCTCGTATCAACTAAAATCTTGTTATGAACCTTCGTAGACTGCCAATGATTAAAGAAACATACAAAAACCCATAACCACATATCATATTAACACGTCATGGAGCTCTCTTGCCCGATAAGAACCATAGCCAAAATCTAATCCGACTAGTGACACAATTCTGGCAAACATACCTTAACCAAATCCAATGGCACTCATTTCATGCCCAATAACATCACCTCATCCGGTATAAGATACTCGACTGACTGTCACACAAATCCTACTTAGAGCAACATACCATGCAATCCGTACACCAATGAACAGTAACTCAAATATACCCAATGATGGAAAGAGAATGGAAATGAAGAAACCACCACGAAGGGCAATGCTATCAATACACCACACAAAGGAAAGAAAACATATGAAATAAGCACAAAGGATAATATCCTAGTATAACGTCGTTGCGATGCATGACCCAATCCGACACCGGTCCACCTGGAATACGATGAGCCATGACACTCCCAATCAACAACCATAAGCATATCAACATGAAACACACAAAGCGCATGACCATAACTATGAAGGTATGAGTATCACTATAAACCAAAAACAGGAAGACCATAACCAAGGCATAATCATAATATGAAGGTACTCAAAGTCTCAAACCACCGAATGGAATGCTAAAGCTCAAAATGAATGGTCGGGTCATTATATTCTCCCCCATTTAAACATACGTTCATCCCGGAATGTGTCAAGAGTCATTCTAAAGCCATCAAATTTCCATATAACTTCGCCATACACATAACCATGGTTGACCCCACGCCACCCCAATCCGTATAAGCCTGACAATACCACCTAACAGAAGATCCTTACTTCAACCTTAGTCCATAAACCTCGAAACCTAAATCCCAACATCCGGAACTCATTATATGACCAGATTCTTGCATCTATGCACCATATAACTCTGAACAAGCTATATCAAACAATAACCATATCTCAAGACATAATCACATGATACACCACATAACTCAAATACACATAGCAATAACTTCTGACAACAATAGCTGCTCAATAACTAGTATGACACCGGTAACAAACCTCATATCAACTTTTGAACCTTCATAAACTGCCAATGATGAAAGAAACATGCAGGAATCCATAACCACAGATCAGATTAACAAGTCATGGAGCTCTCTTTCCCGATAAGAACCATAGCCAAAATCTAAGCTGGCTAGTGACACAATTCTTACAAACATACCTTAATCAAATCCAATGGCACTCATTTCATGCCCAATAACCTCACCTCATCCAGTACAATCTACTCAACTGGCTGTCACACAAATCCTACTTAGAGCCACATACCATGCAATCTGTATACCAATGAAGATCAACTCAAATATACCCAATGATGGAAAGAGAATGGAAATGAAGAAACCACCACGAAGGGAAATGCTACCAATACACCACACAAGGGAAACATAACACACGAAATAAGCACAAAGGATCATATCCTAGTATAACGTCTCTACGATGCATGACCCAATCTGACACCAGTCTACCTGGAATACGACGAGCCATGATACTCCCAATCAATAACCATAAGCATATCAACATCAAACACACAAAGAGCATGACCATAACTATGAAGGTATAGATATCACTATAAACCAGAAACAGGAAGACCATAACAAAGGTATAATCAACCATTCAACACCCCAAGAGCAATCTCGCTCGTATTTCACTATAAAGCCAAAACGTAACTGCATCGGTGTGCAGATAACCAACAGATCACAACCCATTGCAGCATAGGAGAGTAACACATGAGACTTATTAGAACATGAATGTCATCAACCGTAGACGATAACATACCCCTCCACAATAATTGTGTTGAGTAGATAAATTTGACCTGATTTAGAACACACATCCTTACTAGACCTACTAGTAGCCTTCAAATAAGTTATGATCCTTACGAAGTAGGTATATAGCCTCCAAAAAGTACACAATAACATCTGTATAATATATACCATCAGTTGCTAACCTCTTAACATACCTTCATCGTTCACAACCATGGAACAATCTTTCTCGAGTACCCTCTTAGTCTTCAAATCCATAGAATACTAGAATCACAATATCAGATAACAACTACACTACTCAAATATCCCTCACATATGATCAGCCCACGAGAAGTAATTCTATAATTATTTCATGCCACAAAGAAAAATCTGGACATCAGTAGTTGATCAACTAGGCGATTACCGTAATACCAGTTAGGCATCCGCAAGTCCAAACATAGTGTGCCTTCAGGAGTGAGCACCCTTCTTATGTGGTATCAAATAGTGCTAGAATTATTCTAAACATCTGAAATCATCCATGCTATATAGACCTCGTGACCCCATCCAGGAGAAAATCATAACACGCAACACGTTCATTATGCTGGTAGCAGACATCTAGCTCAAGCTTTGGTCGACATTAACACGAACTTCTCGAGGACAACCTACACATCACCAAGTGATCAAAACTGAACTTCCCTAACTCAAACAAGTCATGCAAACCGTCAAACCAAAGAGTATTGCCACAGAATGCTGGTGAAGCATTTCCTTACCAAAAAACTTGTTACCTTTGTTTTTATGCTGAACCAACACCACCGAGATGGCTCATTTATTCTTATCCTCCTCGACTTGTTAAAGTCAACACTTTCCTATGTCGATACACAATGATCTTAAGTCAAAGCTCGCTGCAGAATACCCTAGCACGAACACGTAACCCGAAAACCCATAAAATGTTGTATTTCCTCTAGATCACCATATAATATTGCAACAGAGATACCCACTCAGAAGAGACCTTTTGTGAATCTGAATATGTTTCTCTAACCTCTATGATACTGAAATGTATATTTAGCAATGATACATATATTCCGCAAGTTCCAGCACCATCCCATGAAAATCTCAGATTTTAGTCAAGTACAATTCCGGGGAACCCCTCAACGCTACATATAAACCCTAGACCCAAGACCAATATAAAAGTTTCCCATGCAATCTGATTTCCGAAAAAAAACTCCCCCACTTTGCGCGAAGTCATAGGGAACAACATCCGATGATCCACATTACCAACCTTCATAAGCTCGTACAACACCAATCAGATACACGATCCAATTTCATCCCACACTTGAACAACTGAAGATTTACCAACACGTCAGCATCATTATTTTGGACAATACCTTGAGACAGTGATTGAGCTTCTACGGGCCTCTCATAGCCCATCTGTAACATTACAAACCATTAGATCGTAGCTGATACCAAGTGCATAATATCATATATGATTGGATGTAAAGGGATATATGATATGTGCTTCAAGCTGAATCAATATCGCACGATAAGGAATGAAATGAGTGGTTCCTAATAGTTATGTAGCTTCTCAAAGATATGTACAAACGTCATCATACTAATTCACAAGAGTTTACTAAGCTTGCTTATGACTCATAGCACCTATGAACCTAGAGCTCTATGATACCAACTTGTCATGACCCCAATTTCCCACCATAGGATATTGTAATAGCACATAGTCTCTAAGACAAGGTAAGCCTAAAGCATGCTTATTTAATAATATAATTGAACTATTTAATTATTTATCATAAACCATTAAATGACATACATAGCCACAAACGGCCAATAGTTATACATTTCCTAAAACAGGACGGAGTCATAAACATTGCTAAAATATACTAGAATTTCAAAGCATAATACTATTTTGAATTACAATTTAACGGAAGCATAATGAAGTAAGATGGTGACTCTGAGGCCTACAAACATTAAGCAGGTTGTAACGACCCGATCGGTCGTTCTGAGAGTTTAACCTTGCTTCTCCTATTTCTGCTTTATTATGTGTTGTTCAGCTCTTTTATGTTGTGTTGGGATGTTTGGCTCGGGTTCGGAGTGATTGTGGAGATAAATGAGACACTTAGTCTCTTAAGATTGGCTTTATAGCTAGAAAAGTCAAATGGAAGTTGACTTATAGGTAATTGACATCGGGATGTGGTTTTTATGGCTCGGATAGCATCATTAGGCGATTTGAGACTTAGGAGTGTGTTCAAAATGTGGTTTTGATATCCGGAGTAGAATTAAGCTTGAAATGGCGAAATTGAGTTTTTGGTAATTTTCGGCCGGTAGTGGAAAGTTAGCTATCGAGGTGGGAATGGATGTGTGTGCAAATTTTTGGATGCGTGTGCAAATTTTTATGTCATTCGGACGAGGTTTGGTTAGTTTCGGCAACGTTGGTGAATTTTGGAATGTTTGAAAATCCTTAGGCTTGAATCATGGGTTCATTTGGTGTTTTGATGTTATTTTTGTTGTTTCGAGGGTTCAACTAAGTTTAGGTGATCATTTATGACTTGTTGATACAATTGGTTGAGGTCCCGAAGGCCTCGGGCGTGTTTCAGATTGGCTTCGGGCTATATTTCTCCATGATTTCAGTGCTAGTGTGTTTATACATATGGTGTCTCTACCCTTCATCGCAATCGCGGTGTGAAGGATGTGATCACGTAAGGGAAGGTCTGATTCTAGTGGTTTCTTCTTCGCATTCGCGGACATGGGTCTGTGTTCGCATATGGTAAGGAAACTGGAGCATCGCGTTCGGGTAGGGGAGTATGTGATCGCGTAGTGTTGGGTCTGAGCTGAGGCAGGATGGTTACCTCTTCGCATTCGCGAGGTCAGTTCCGTGTTAGCGTAAGGGCGTCAACAGTGAGCAACGCGATCGCGAATGGTATTATGCGATCACTTAGGGATAGTTTGGCAGTGTCATTTTTTGTTCGTTGCGATCGCAGCGAGTAATGCACCTGGGCAGAAAGTTTTATATCCAAATGAGGATTTAGTCCATATTTTCAAAGAACCCCATTAGAGAGCTCGGGAGAAGGTGAAATTTGAGGAGACTTTCAGTGGAGTAATTGGGGTAGGTATTATTCACTAAATTTTGGGTTAATTCCATGATTTAGTCTTGATTCGAGTTTTGTGACTTTTATCAATTTCCGAGACGTGAGCCCGAGGGTCAGGTTTGGCTAATTTCGGGATCTGTGCTTAATTTTGATAATTTTCAAATGGGATTCGTTCCTTGGCATATTATAATGACGTAAATCTGATTTTTAGCTAGATTTGGAGTAATTAGAGGCCGAGTCTAGAGGTAAAGGCATTGTGGGCTAGGATTTTAGCCGATTTGAGGTAAGTAACGCTTCCAAACTTGGTTCTGATGGTTCGAAACCCCAAACTACTTGTTATGTGATTAGAATGGGTGAAGCAAATGCCATGTGACGGGCATGCGGGCGTTCACCATGAGACTTGTGACCTGGTTCATCCCATGGCACCGCTTAGGGATTATTCCCTGATGATATATGTGCTTCTATTAATGTGAATAATGCGAGAATAATATAAATCATGACAAATTATATATATTAAGGCTTCATGCCGATACTGTTGAGATCCCAGTGGTCATTTACATGCAAACATGCAAGAAATCATACTAAGTCAAATGTTAGGGCTTCACGCCGAGAACACTGAGACCCGAGTGGTCGTATATTTTTGTCTCCTTCGATGTTTATTTGATTTCGTATACTCACTCCTGTCATAGATTATCATTTGATGCCTCAGTCTCGGTAGTTGTTGATTTTATATATTTATCATTATTTCGGGCTAGTTCATGCATCTGTGAGCCTATGTGAGCGAGACTGGAGAGTAATGACTGAGTGAAGGCGAGAGCCTGTTATTAAGAGAGTTATGAGATCGGCTGCACACTGCAGTGATATTCTGATCATGCCTTCATTGGCTTGACATAGCTCTTGGTCTAATAGGAGCCCCTCCGGAGTGTTTACACCCCAGTGAGCGCACTGATATTTGAGGGATGGATCTTCCCTAGACATGGATCTTGTCGGAAGTGATGATATTGAGGGATGAATCTTCCCTGGACATGGATCTTGTCCGAAGAGATGATATCGAGGGATGGATCTTTCCTGGACATGGATCTTGTTCGAGCGTTGTATTCTGGAGATGGATCTTCTCTATGGGACTGGATTGGCCTACCTCAGTACTGAGCAACTACGGTCACCTATGTTTATGTATATTCAGGGATGGATCTTCCCTGTGCCCTAAGAGCCATATACAGTACTGAGTGGACTCATATGTTAGAGATTGTGAGCACTATGTGCATTTCATACAATTGAGATATTGGCATGTAGAGTATATTGAGTTATACATGAGTTATTGATCATATCTGAATCACTCTATTCTCTTTCATGGTTTGTTAGAACTGTGAACAAGCCTAGATTTCGTTCATTGTTTTCATTACATTTATTGAGGTTTAGTCCGTCACAACCTCTCAGCCCATAGTTTGGGTTCATTACTTCTGAGTTGGTACTCACGTTACACCCTACACCTTGTGTGCAGATCCAGGTACATCGGGAACCGGTAGCAGTTGCTGAGTTGCTGTCATAGTTTCTTTTGGAGTCTTCGAGGTAGTAGCTGGAGATTGTAGCCTCATTTTTTCCTTTCTTACCTTCCTATTACATTTTATTAGTTAGGACAGTATTATGTCAACTTTGTATCTCAACAATTTATTTATAGTAGCTCATGACTCGATGACACAAGATCGGGGATTTGTCTAGCTGGGTTGTAATGATGTTAAACATTTAAATTCTTCATAAAATGAGACCCTTGCTGCAAATATAGTGATTTTTTTGAAAACAACTTTAAGCAACTGAAATGTGTGGCTTGCCTGATTTCACGATAGGCGCCATCATGACTTGGTGTTTTGGGGTCGTAACAAGTTGGTATTAGACGTCTCGGTTATATAGGTCTCACCAGTCATGGGCAGGTTTAGTAGAGTCTTACGGATCAATACAGAGACGTCTGTACTTATCTTCGAGAGGCTACAAAACCCTTAAGAAAAATATCACATTCTTGAATTCTTATCATGCGAATCCATTTATTTAGCCAAAAGCATAACTCTTTGAATCCCTTTCATGTATAAGAATGTGCACCTGAGCGCTCGGTATCAGTTGTGCATCGACGGCTTGTGAGTTCCATGGTGAGGTGCGAGATGTGATTTTAGGATGTTGGTAATGGGCCAATATTGGGGACATGAGGTCGAGCTTATTTTTTGGCTTGAGTGCTGAGATTTCAATTATGTGAGTCGTGCATTCGAGACTTATATGCCCGTTGGTGTCCTTAACGGTGGGGTTTTGTGGCTGGATGACTATGTGGTGAGTGTGATACGATGGTGAGGTGTGTTCAAATAGTTTGATTGTGACAAAAGGATTGGCTGGAAATGTGGCAAGAACTATTGAGTGTTTGATTTCTGTCTCGAGTTGGCATATGGTTTCAAGTTGTGGGTGTATTGGAAGACCTCTCGAGTTGTTTAGTTGTGGAGGGAAGCGGATCTTTCTGTTGTGTTATGAGTTACTGGTGATTTCTTTTGGGATGACCAATTCTCCAATTGTGTTCATGTATTTGATTAACAGTGTATCAAGTTGTATTTATACCCCTTCATTATTGTATTCATTGATAGCATCCTAGCGTACTCATGTAGCCAGGAGGAGCATACTCAACATTTGAGGAGGGTATTATAGAGATTGATGGCGCAGAAGCATTACAAAAAGTTCTCCAAGTATGAATTTTTGGCTCAGTTCAGTAGCATTCTTGGGGCACGTGGTGTCTACAGAGGGTATTCAGGTGGTCAGACGAGTGTGGGGAGAGCTTTCAGAATCTTAAGACTGCTTTGACCACTGCTCTAGTGTTAGTTCTGCCATCAGCTTCAGGTCCTTATACCACGTATCTTGATGCCTTGAGGATAGGCATTGTTTGTGTTTAAATGCAGGAGGGTGTAGTGATTGCGTGATAGCTATGATTTTTGGAAGAGTATAGAGATGATATTAGTTTGAGGCTAAGCAGGCGGAGTTATCTCCCGCGAGGTGTCCTGAGGTTGTGTGACCCTTAGGCGGTTTTATAGCAAGTATCCCATTACCAGTAAATGTTATATGTTGTAAGTTGGATATAGATCGCTTGTGGAAGTTGGCACATCTATTGCAATGGTGAATGCGATATTGCAGATGATATGAGATGCTAAGTGGTTTGAGTTATATATGAGCTTATGAAGGATTTAGTTGGATCTCACTGTGATATGGCGACGATGTTAGCATATGGGCATTGAGAGTTATTGATTGTTTTGATATATGGCTTTGAGCCAAGTAGAGGAGATTGCTAATGGTAAGTTTGTTGCATGATTATGCGAGGTATTGGGTTAAGTTCGAGGTATACTGGTGAATCGGTTATGACCTGCAGAGGTGGAGTCTGAGAAGACTCGAGTAATGGATGTTTTTGGATACCGGTGGTAATGTGCTCTATGGGTAGATGGTTTTTATTGAATGATTGAGTTGTAACTATAAATAGTGTAGTATGTGCGGAGTAGGAATTTGCTTGGTTTCTTCGAAGTGTGGGTTACTTCCTCGTATGTTGGTGTGCAAATGGGGTCAGGTCGTTTGATCTGTTTGATCAGTTTAATTGAGATTTGTGTATAGTGGATGACACTCGAGAATGGTTCTGATGGATTCAAGGTTATATGTAACAATTGGGAATCTTCAAGGTGTGCATTTGGCTAGAACTAAGATTTACGTTGGAATGTGCCAATACTTGGGGCATTTCTACATTATCATGGATTCTACATATCAGTATCAGGAAAGCGAAGGTCATGGATTTAGATTCACATGAAGTCTCTTCAGGGTAAGTATTTTGAATGTGGTACTTTTGGGGATATTTGAGAGAGTACTCAACGGCTTACGAGCCTTAGATGGTACGGTCTTATGCTTGGGTCTCGTGTGGTGAGTCTAGGTTAAGAATTATGGTATTATGGCAAGGAGAAGTATCAATTCGACGGTAAGTAAGAAGGAACTTTGATAAATAGGACAACTTTGTAGTGGTTCGGATCGGCCTGGTAAGGGATATGATTAGTTCTTTGGGTGTTTATGAGGCAATGAGTTTTTTAAGGTCTTTCTTAGCGGTTCTCTTGGGTTTTGGTGACCTGCGTAGCTTGTTTTAGTTAGAAGGATTCAGCTCTGACGGTTTGGTGTTGTACAAATGGGATTCATATAGTTCCTAATGGTCTTTACCAAGGTTAGAGATGTATATTTTCTACTGGCGTGAGGTGCAAGTGATGTTGTGACGACCCAAAGGGTCATCACCTATTTTCTTACCCACTCCGTACTCTCGATGCCTTGGAAACCTCATTTAGGGTTGCCTCAATTTGCATACGCATTCCGGGCATGTAGCCGGAAAGCTTAAATATGAAATTTTGTGAAAAATGCTAAGTTTTGATATTAAAATGAATAAATTTGACTTCGATCAACATTTTGGGTAAATGATCCCAGACCCGTGATTTGAGGGTCTCGGAGGGTCCGTAGGAAAATATGGGACTTGGGCGTATGCCCGAAATCAAATTCTGAGGTCCCAAGCCCGATATGTAAATTTTTGAGTAAAATTATTTTCTGAAAATATTTAAGGAAATTGAAAATGAAATCTGATTAGAAAGTGATGGTTTCGGGCCCATATTTTGGTTCCGGAACCCGGTACAAGTCTTATATATGGTTTAAGTCCTTTATGTAAAGTTTGGTTGAGAACGGATCTCGTGTGACGTGTTTCGGACTTAAAATGGAAAATTTGGTGTTTTATGAAATTCGAGGCTTAATTCGATGAATATGATGTTATTTTAGCGATTTGATCGCACGAATAAGTTCATATGATGTTTTCGAGGTAGTGTGTATATTTGATTTGGAGCTCCGAGGGCTCGGGTGAGTTTTGGATAGGCCACATATGCATTTTGAACCTTGGAATTTGCTAGTGTAGCTAATTTGCAGGCTTCGCATTTGCGAAGCCAACATCGCAAATGCGAGCTACTCATCACAAATGCGAAGGTGGGTCTGGGCAAGCTTGATCGCAAATGCGACCAAGAGGTTTTCAAATGCGAAGGGTGGTCGCAAATGCGACGTCTGCTATCGCAAATGCGAACTTCCCTCTTCTGCCTGAGGTCGCGAATGCAAAAGCTGGGAATTTCTGAAGGGTTCGCAATTGCGAACCATGCCAACCAGTGGCCTGCAATGCACTTAACCCAAATTTTTGACTACATTTTCATATTTTCTCAAACTCTAACACCCTTAGGCGATTTTTCCAAGAACAATACTTCTTCCAAATTATTTTAAGTTGGTTTTTACTCAATTCATTCAATCATTAACATAATTTAACATGTTTTCAACAAAAAATTAAAGATTTCCATAGGTGAAATTGGTTTTTGGGTAGAACTTAGGTTTTTCCAAAATTGGGGTTTGAGTGGGTGATTGACCTCCAATTAGAGAGATTTTTATATGGCTGTAATCGTGAGAGTACGAGGGTCCTGAAAATGTAAAATTTATCTGAATCTGAGATATTGTCCTGAGGGGCGTTTTGGTCATTTTACCTAATTTCGCGCCCGTATCTTTGAATCAGTTGCTTGAGATGTTATTTACGATATAAAATTTATTTAAATAGACTTGGGCCATTTGGAGTCAGATACCAGTGGCAAACGTGTGGTTTCGAGTTGATTTTTGAGCCGGTTTGAGGTAAGTGGTTTGTCTAACCTTGTGTGGGGACCTTTCCCTTTAGGATGTGATATTTGGTAATTGAATGCCTTGTACGTGAGGTGACGAGCACGTACTTGTGCTAATTGTTGAAAAATCCGGTTTTACTTTAAATATTAAGACTGAGTTTCTTTCTTACATGTTTTATTCTATTTGCAATTATAGTCTATGTTAGCTTAGAAAAGCATGCCTAGTTGCCCTAAATTTCCTAATTGCTTAAGTTGCTTTAATTGTACTACGTGAAGCATGTTAGCTAGAACTACTTGTTGCCTTGTATTTTTGCACTCTATTTCTGAATATCTTCTTGTTGTGGCTGCGTATTTACTTTGGGACTACGGGACAGTATCCCAGGAGATCCCTATGCATAATTATTTTGGGACTACGGGACGGTATCCCGGGAGATCCCCGTACGTATTTACTTTGGGACTACAGGACGGTATCCTGGGAGATCCCCTGAATATTTTCTTTGGGACTGCGGGTTCGATTCCCGATAGATCTCCCTGCACATATGATGGACTACGGGATGGTATACTGGGAGATCCTTCGGATATTCATATGATGGACTACGGGACGGTATCCCGGGAGATCCACTAGACAGTTGGGAAAAGGACTACGGGACGATATCCTGGGAGATCCTCATTGTTACCATTTTTATTGAGCTGTACATATTGCGTGTTTACTCTGTTCTTGTGTTTTTGTTATTGCTTGTTTGACTTGTCTTATTTCACTGTTGTACTCATTATTACTGTTTGTTTTCATATTGTAAATTCCTATTATATTGTTTAACCTCGGTAGGGCCCTGACCTTCCTCGTCACTACCCGACCGAGGTTAGGCTTGGCACTTACTGAGTACCGCTATGGTGTACTCATGCCCCTTCTACGCATGTTTTTCATGTGCAGATCCAGGTACCTCCACCCAGGCGCACTATCCCCGAGGTTGAGAGATATAGTAGAGACTTCGTGGTATATCTGCCGCGTCCGCAGACCAGGAGTCTCTATCTTATTCCATCTTTTGTGGAAAGCGTTTCCTTCCTTACAAATTTTTAGACATTATAGAGTTAGAGCAGTGTATTACATTTCTGTTAGCCTGTGTTTCCCGTGAGTTTTCGGGTTTTGGGATGATATTGTACACTTTCGCAATTTTTGGGTTGTATATGCCAAGTGGCATTTATATACAGTCTTTCTTTTAGTTGTTCAATTTTAATTAATTACTCCGAAAGTTATGTTGTTTTTCCGCATTGATAGGCTTACCTAGTTATAGGGACTAGGTGCCATCACGACATGTTCATGGAGGGAGAACTGGGGTCGTGACAGATGTATAGTGAATTTGCTTCTAAATTTGATCAAATGGAAAGTTCTTGGATGGGTACGTAGTTGCTTGTTGCTCAGAAGGGATCATGAAGCTCTCATAATTATCATAGCATGGAATGGCATAGGCAGTATGTTGTGTATAGTTGAGATTTACTTATGTGAGGTCACAGTTCAGTTCTGGATGGAAGGTCAAATATTCTTTGGCAACATTGGCAGTTTCAGATGACTAAGTAGATAATATCACTATTGGGTGGCTTGATGAGGGTATACATTTCAGAAAAGGTAATTTGTGGAGTTAAGGGTGCTTCATTGGGATTGCGACGCTCTCTTGTTGGATCGACTGCTGATATTCAAGGTTTCTTGGTGTCACGGAAGAAATATAGGAGTATCCCTCGTGGAATGATTGAGTATTAGGGATGTGTTATATATTCGAGCTGCGGATTGAGGATCAGATATGGTAATTTGTGCGCTTCATGGACGTCGAGATTGAGAGTTCTCATAAACAGATTATTTTGTGGTTGTGGACAGTGAGGATGCGAACAAAGCTAGTCAGATGTTAGCAAATGCCATGATTCAGTCATTGTGAACCTTTAGAGAGTTATCTATCTATTGTGGGTGACCATAGTTGGTTTAGGATTATTGGTAGGTCTAGTATGTGTGTGGGTTCTACACTTGGTCGGACTTGTTGACTCCGAATTGCTATTGTTGAGGGATGTACCATTCGATTTTCATCGAGTTTATTCATATTCTGGAGGGATCTATGAGTTACCCTTCAGTGTCGTGAGGAGTGGTGTTTGTTGGTTATATGAACATAGGGTGAGAATTTATTTGGGCTGTATAGCGGGATTTGAGTAAGGTATGTAATTGGGTATTGCGGGATGGGGACGTATTGGCTATGTTCCTTTTGATTCGTGTGGCATGGTATCGTCTGATTCCCCCGTGGTTATGGAAATGCACTTGGAGTACTTGATGTTGAATTACGCATGGTTATTTATTTTGATCAGGGTGGCTTGAAGTATTTCATATGGACCAGCGTTTGGATGGAATCACGCAGTATAGCAGATGTGGAGGTATGATCCTTGGTGTCAGATTCGTGTGTTTTGATTTTACGATGTGTGCTAGGATCATAACACGATGTTGCGATAGTAATTGTTAATGGCAGGATAGTCCTCTTGTATTAATCTTTCCTATGATTTGAGTTCGTGGGATGTTGCTGTTGAGTGCACGAGTTGCACAGGTTATGGATCTGGATGGTATTGATGCTTCATGTCGCTAGAGTGATTGTGGTGGATGAGATGAGGTCGTCAGACCTAGAATGGGTAATTCCAGATCTGGTTACGGTATATTTGGGAGGATATTGATGTTGATCAGCTTAGAAATGTTGCAGTATTTCCTGGCGGAGAAGGGGGAGTTGCATGACTAGCCGATCGGACAAATGGTTGCTAGTTTCTACGTGTTTCTTTCATCATTAAAAGTATGATAGTGTTAGAGCGAGGCATTGCTCTATAAGAGGTTAGGTACCGATATTGTGTTGTTTTGAGAAGCTATTGTGATTTGTAGTTAGCGCTATGAGTGTTTGAGTCATGTAGTATATTATGTGCTAACATCTTGGGTTCGGATATGGCTTGATACAGAGTGTTCAGACTTATTCAGTTTATAGATGTGGGACTTTGATCTTATAAGTTATTTCAGAAGTGGAAATTTGGTTCTAAGGTTTATGGGTTAGGTTGGATTATGACATTTCAGTTGTGTTGTGCTATTGGACCTATATGGGATATGGTGACGTGGGATCACCCCGGTATGTGAATGGTAAGTTACACGGAAATTTTCGTGGTTTTTGGAACAACTCTGGGCACGTTCGAGGACGAACATGTGTTTAAGTGGGGGAGAATGTAACGACCGGATCAGACGTTTGGAGAGTTTAGCCCCGTTTCTCCTATTTTTGCTTTATTATATTTTTTTCAGCTCTTTTATGTTGTGTTGGGAAGTTTGGCTCGGGTTCGGAGTGATTGTGGAGAGAAATGAGACACTTATTAGTCTCTTAAGATTGGCTTTATAGTTAGAAATGTCATCCGGTAGTTGACTTATAGGTAATTGACCTCGAAATGTGGTTTTTATGGCTCAGATAACTTCATTGTGTGATTTAGGACTTAGGAGTGTGTTCGGAATGTGGTTTTGATGTCCGGGGTAGAATTGGGCTTGAAATGGCAAAATTGAGTTTCTAGTGATTTCCGATCGGCAGTGGAAAATAAGGTACCGGGGTCAGAATGGAATTCCGAAAGTTAGAGCAGTTTGAAAATGTCATTTTGGATGTGTGTGCAAATTTTTAGGTCATTCGGACGAGGTTTGGTTAGTTTCGGCATCGTTGGTGAATTTCGGAATGTTTGAAAATCCTTAGGCTTGAATCATGGGTTGATTTGGTGTTTCGATCTTATTTTGGGTGTTCCAAGGGTTTGACTAAGTTTGGGTGATCATTTATGACTTGATGATACTATTGGTTGAGGTCATGAAGGCATCGGGCGTGCTTCGGATTGACTTCGGGCTATATTTCTACATGACTTCAGTGCTTGTGTGTTTATGCATCTAGTGTCTCTACCCTTCATCGTGATCGCAGAGTGAAGGATGCGATCGCGTAAGGGAAGTCCTGAGGCTGTTGGTTTCTTCTTCGCATTCGCGGACATGGGTGTATGTGCGTATAGGGTGAGGAAAGTGGAGCATCACGTTCGCGTAGGAGAGTATGCAATCACGTAATGTTGAGTCTGAGATGAGGAAGGATGGTTGCCTCTTTGCGTTTGCGAGGTCAGTTCCCTGTTCGCGTAAGGGCGTCAGCAGTGAGCTACACGATCTAGAATGGTATTATACGATCGCGTAGGGATAATTTTGCAGTCTCATTTTTTGTTCTTCACGATCGCATGCCTATCTCCGCGATCGCAGTGAGTAATGCACCTGGGCAGAAAGTTTTATATCCAAATGAGGGCTTAGTCCATATTTTCCAGAAAACCCATTAGAGAGCTCGGGAGAAGGTGAAATTTGAGGAGATTTTCAGTGGAGTAATTGGGATAAGTATTCTTCACTCACATTTGGTGTAATTCCATGATTTAGTCTTGATTTTCATCATTTAATTTGAGAAGTTAGAGTGGAAGTTGGAGAAAAATGGGAGAAAAGTTTTGGGGATTCTTTTGGGGATTTGAATGGGCAATTGAGGTCGGATTTTGATGAATTTGTTATTGGTATACTCGTGGGGGAATAAGGATTTGAGTTTTGTGACTTTTATCGAATTTCGAGACGTGGACCCGAGGGTCAGGTTAGGATAATTTAGGGATTTGTGCTTATTTTGATAATTTTCGAATGGGCCTCGTTCCTTGGATGATAATGACGTAAATCTGATTTTTGGCTAGATTTGGAGAAATCTGAGGCCGAGTCTAGAGGCAAAGGCATTGTGCACTAGGATTTTAGCCGGTTTGAGGCAAGTAACATTTTCAAACATGGTTCTGGGGGTTCGAAACCTCGAACTACTTATTATTTGATTAGAATTGGTTACACACATGCCAAGTGACGGGCGTGTGGGCGTGCACCGTGAGAGTAGTGACCTGGTTCATCCTATGGCACCGCTTAGTGATTATTCCCTGATGGTATATATGCTTATATTAATGTGAATAATGCGAACATGACAGAAAACATGATAAATTATATATATTAAGGCTTCACGCCGACACTGTTGAGACCCGAGCGGTCGTTTACATGCAAACATGCTGGAAATCATACTAAGTCAAATGTTAGGGCTTCACACCAAAAACTTGGTCGTATATTGATGTCTCCTTATGTGTTTATTTGATTTTGTATACCCAGTCCTTTCATAGCATATCATTTCATGCCTCCGTCTCGATAACTGTTGATTCTATATATTTATCATTGTTTCGGGCTAGTTCATGCATCTGTGAGTCCATGTGAGTGAGACTGGAGAGTAATGACTGAATGAAGTTGAGAGCTTATGAGACATTTATGAGATCGACTGCACACCGCAGCGATATTCTGATCATGCCTTCGTTGGCTTAATATTGTGCTTGGGCTAATAGGAGCCCCTCCGTAGTCTCTACACCCCTAGCGAGCGCACTTATATTTGAGGGATGGATCTTCCCTGGACATGGATCTTGTCCGAAGTTATGATATTGAGGTATGGATCTTTCTTGTACATGGAACTTGTCTGAAGTGATGATATCGAGGGATGGATCTTCCCTGGGCATGGATCTTGTCCGAGCGTTGTATTCTTGAGATGGATCTTCTCCATGGGGCTGGATTTGCCTACCTCAATACTAAGCGACTACGGTCACCTATTGTAAAGACCCGTAAAATTTCAAGTCTAAAAATAATGCCTGAATGAGTCCCCATGTTGTTATAACTGAAGAAATTCTTAAAATGGACGGAGTAAAAAGTACCCCGGGGCTTAAAAGATATAACTTCCCAGATTTGCTCAGGTCTGCGGTCCACTATGCGATCGTAGATCAGGTATGCAGACCACATAGTGGTCGCATACTTTGATAGTTTGCTGTCCATTTTTAGTACAGCTATGCGGCCTAGAATGCGATTGCATTTCACGAATGCGGGCCACACAGTTGTCGTATTCTTGCACCTTGATTGTTGCGGAGGGAGTTATATGACGCACTATGCGATCGAATAACAGGTATGCAGACCACATAGTGGTTGCATACCTGGGCAGTCTGCTTCTCTTTCTGGCCCAATTGAAGGCCACTTATGCGACAAGTATGCATACCGCATAACAGGAATGCGATCGCATTCGTGATCGCATACCTACTTTGGGGTTGTTATTTGTACTTTTAAAACTCGACCCACAACTTTATAAAACACCCATCCCCTTTATTATTAAAGGCTATCTGATTAAAATAGAGAGAAGTGAGAGTGGGTTCTAGTGAGAGAAGTCCCCATCTTCCCCAAATTTGTCCTCCATCTCTACTCAGGCCTGGAAGTAATCGAGTGGTCGTTATCTTCTTCACCATAAGAGGTAAGTCTTCATCCCATTTCCACAAATTTTCACGTTTGATTAAAAATGGAACACACATGACTTGGTTCTTGAAGATAAAAGCTATGACCTTGCATGCATGTGAATATTCTACCATAATCTAGCAAACAGAAGTAAGCTAGGGAAATCTTTCACTAAAAAGGGGTTAGCTAATCTAAAGGACCACATAGTATTTGATAAAATTCCCAAATGAGTTCAAGATTCCTAACTCTAAGTTTGAATGTGTCACATTGTAAACTAGATTGAAGGCGTTAGAAGGTCTGGTGATTTGGGATAGAAATTAAAGGGGAAATTCCAACTCGAGGTATGTATGACTAACTTTAATCTTCGTAGAGTCACCTTGTTGGTATCCGAGCATTCGATATGTGTTTCTGGCTTATGTATATTTGAATCGATTGTTCTAATGTGTTGAGGCGTAAGATTTTGTTCTCTGATTGTCCTAGTTAATTACCATGCCACCTTGCTAGTGAGATTGTGAAAAGGTGATTCTTTGTGCTTATTCTATCATGTGCAAAGCTCGTTAAATGTTGAATACATCGGTATGAGAGGATGTGCTGCAAAATGAAAGAAATGATAAGGAATCAAATTGTTGAATGTATCTAAGTGCTAAATGTTGTGTAGTAAGTAATGGAAATGAATTGTGGATTTATCTAATCGATCTATATATTGTTGATATGCCGTATATGACTCATTGTTTGGTAAAGAATACTATGGCCTTGATTTCACATGGTTATTTGGTTGTTACGAATGCATATTATTGATGATGAAAATACTTGTGATTGAATTGATTGGTTGATGCTGCTATCAAATATGATTTTAAGGTGGGATCGAGTTGCACGCCGCAACAGAAATCAAATATGATTGTAAGGTGGGATCACGTCGAACGCTGCAACAGAAGTAATAAGGTTGTAATGTGATTGTAAGGTGGGATCGGGTTGCACCCCGCAACAGAATTGTAAGGTGGGATCGGGTTGCATGCCGCAACAGAATCGTACGGTTGGATCGGGTTGCACACAACAATAGAAGAAATAAGGGTGGAATATAATTGTAAGATGGGATCGGGTTGCGTGCCGCAACAGAAGAAATAAGGTTGAGAAGTAATAAGGGTGAAATGAGATTGTGCGGTGGGATCGGGTTGCGCGCCGCAATAGTGGAACAATTGAAATAAGAAACTGTGGAAACCTCATTTATGATTCTCTGTATCTTAGTGAAATATTTGTTTAGGTTTCTTTAACTGCCTCTTATATGTGTATTGTTTGATTTTACATAGAGTTAAGTTTGTTCATACATACTAGTACTATTCCATGGTACTAACGTCCCTTTTGTGGGGGCGCTACATTCTTTATATGGATGTAGGTGGTTCTATAGCAGGTAGCTTGGTCCGCCGTTAGTGGTGCCTCCTCTTCATCTCTTCGACAATTTTGGTGAGCCCCATTTCCTCTCGGAGCCATTTTTTGGACTATATCATTCTATTTTCCTTATGTTGTAAAAGGTATAGTCGCGACCTTCTTACCTGCAAGTCTATGTAAACTCCCAATACTCTTAGAGGTTCCATAGACACGAGGTGGGTTGTATATATGTATATTTTGGGCGGAAATTGTATTCACTCGTGATCATGGATCGCATAGGAAATGTTTGTCACGCCAAAAAATCGAGGGACGAGACCGGTGCGTAACCGAATGAACCCGGTCAAGAGAACATGATTTTCCTTCCCTACCCCAAGCGTTACCCCGTGATTTTCAGTATACATTATTCATGTGAAATAGCCATTTGTAAATTAAGCATAAGCTTACACTTGAATTCATTTATACTTTTTATCATTGCCAATATGTGATACGAAAGGCTTAAAATTTCATGCTACATTAACAACGTGAACCACGGTTTCTGAATCGTACGCTTACTACCCAAAATACATATATACATTACCCACATTGTGTCTACGGAGCCTCCACGATTACAAAATATTTATATAATACTTGTCGGCAACAAGGCCCCGACTATACCTTACACTACACAATAAACTCAAAATGAGGCGGCATGAGCCACATGTGGCCCCGAGAGGGAGTGGGGCTCACCAGAACAACTGACAGAAAGGAGAGGAGGCACTATTGACGGTGGGCTGAATTACCTGCTGTAGAACCACCTACATTCATATAAGAAAATGTAGCGCCCCCAGCAAAAGGGACGTTAGTACTGTGGAATAGTACTAGTATGTATGAACAAACATTATCTCGAGTACAATCAAACAATACACAGATAAGAGGAAGTAATAAAACCAACAATCAACGCATGAGGAAAGAAATAACCAAAATCAACAAGTTTCACAATCTCCCCTTTTCCATTTCAACATCACCATATTCAAGAATTTAATAAATTTTCATTTCACTAGTTATAATGATCACATTCCATCCTTATTACCTCGGCCACCCTTATTACCTCGTCCACCCTTATCACCATAACCCATCAACCTTATTACATCGTGTTGCGGTGCGCAACCCGACCTCGCCTGACAATTTAATCCATCCTTATCACCAATACCCACACCTTATTACTTTGTGTTGCAGCGCGCAACCCAACCCCGCCTGGCAATTTAAATTCACAATAACAACCACAAACAATTACATCACAAGAGTCATCATTTCAAGGAACACAAGTTCATATCAACAATTTATTCATTTGGGCCCATGGCACCGTAGTTCTTACCAAGCAGTAATTCATGTACACGGTATTGCCATAATCGTTCAACTCATTTACATCATTTCACAGTCCCTTTTTTTCATTACTTTCCACGCACGACTTTTAGCCATTATATGCATTCCCACACTTGGTCACATTAACATTCTTTCATTCATTAACACATACTTTCATATCGATACCCTCGAGCATTTACGAGCTTTGCACATAATAAGACATGCACATCAAAACACTTTTCACAACCTCATATAGCACGGTAGTATGACAATTCAACTAGAACAATCAGAGAACAGAATCTTACGCCTCAACACAGTTGAACAATCAATTCACATATCCTCAAACAAGGTACACATGTCGTATGCTCGAACCCAACAAGAGGATTCTACAAAGGTTAAAGTTATCCATACATACCTGGGGTCGAAATTCCTTTTTAAATTTTACTCACAATTTACCGGACCGGCTAGTACTGTAAATCTAGTTCACAATTAAACATATTCAACTCAGAATTGGAAACCATGCATACAATTTGAACTCTTTTAAGCATTTTATCGAATGCTATGTGACCCATTAGATTGCCGACCCCTTCTTTGTGAATTTTACCCCAACCCACTTCCTCTTACTATATTATGGACATTAATGATCATGCGTTCAAGGTATCAACTTATAATTTCAAGAATCAATTCATGAGTCTCCTTTTTGTTTAAAACCAGAAAACTAATGAAAAAAGGGTTGGGGATTCTTACCTGTTAGAATGAAGAAGAAGATGATTACTCGAAATTTCCAGGCCTGAGTGACTTTGAAAACCCAATAGATAGTGATGAAGCTTTCTCTCTCAAGAACCCTCTCTCCCCTATCTCTAATTTTGGTCAGAAAATGGTGAAAATGAAGGGGAGGGGGTTTTAATGAACTAGGTTCGGTTTTTAAAAAAATTAGAAAAAATAGGGCCTGACACAAGAATGCGGTGAGGAATGCCATCGCATTCCTGACATGTGGTCTGCAGAATCGATTGCAGAATGGCCCTCAAGATGGGAAAAAATTCAAAACACACTGCCTAGGTATGCGACCATTATGCGGTCCGCATACACGTTATGCGATCGCATAATGCGTCGCATAACTTCCCTCCCAAAAATCAAAGGCAACAATGCGACAGCTATGCGGTCCGCCAAACCGAAATACGGTCGCATATTGGACCGCATAGTTGACCTCAAATGAGGCAGTGATCTGCCAGTGTATGCGACCAATATGCGGTTCGCATACACGTTATGCGATCGCATAGTGCGTCGCATAATGCCCGCTTTCTGGGAAATTTTATTCTTTAAGTACCGGGGTACTTTTTACTCAATTTAGGTCCGTTTTAAAGATTTCCACAATAAAAAATGACTCGGGGACTCATTCGGGCATTATTTTAAACAAGAAAATTTTACGAGTCTTTACATCCCCCCTCCTTAAAATTATTCGTCCTCGAATGAGGATTTTTGAAATCAACTAGTTTTGGAAGAATGATATGCAACTTCCAACTCCAATATTTCAGAAAATTTTTGCCAGAGTTCCCTTTGTAATTAGACCTATCTACCAGCCAGAGAACCCCGAAACACATTTCTAAGCACCATTACACAGTTTTAATCACCCAATAACTCACACACAACGTTGCTACCTCAACAATTTGCAAAAATTCAATTGTTGTGTCGACTACACATAGCTCTTTCTTTCTATACCACAAATTTACACATGATTCACATTCTTGCACAGAACTTGGTCATTTTAATGAGTCCTATATAACCCAATCACCTCAACACACCAGATTCATTTTAATTAATCATTACCAACCTACACTACTATAAATCACTTTCCTAACACATAAGCTCCACCAAAACTTTCATTTAACTTAAGGGTTACACACTACCTAACTATTAACAGCGGGTTCAGGTTTAGCACACATTGGGAAATTACAACAAGTAAGGAAATTAGGGGAAGATGCGGTGCTTTTGCACAAGACTGAACATAAAAATACAAGTTGCTTAGAGTTGACAGTTCTGGCGAACACTACTAGACTTATTCAAACAAATGGGGATATTTTTCTTTCATCTCATTTTGCACTTCCCACGTGGCTTCCTCAACGTGCTGACTTCGCCACAATACTTTAACTGAAGAAATTTCCTTGTTTATGAATATACGAACTTGTCTATCAAGAGTAGCAACCAGAACCTCTTCATACAATGATTCTTCATTAACCTCAATAGTATCAACTGGCACGATGGCTGATGGATCTCCAACCACTTTCTTCAACATAGACACGTGGAACACTAGGTGCACTAATGACAATTCAGGGGGTAATTCTAACCTATAAGCCACTTGTACTATCCTTTGAGCAATCTGATATGGCCCGATATACCTTGGGCTCAATTTCCCTTTCTTTCCAAACCGCATCGCTCTCTTCATGGGAGATACCTTCAAGAATACCAAATCATCTACTTGGAATTCCAATTCTCTTCGACGAACGTCCGCATATAATTTTTGACGGCTCTGAGCGGTTTTCATCCTCTGTCGAATGAATCTGACTTTTTCCAACGCCTGGTGCACAAGACCTAGCCCTAATAATTCTGCGTCACTAACCTCGAACCACCCAATCGGAGATCTACACCTTCTTTCGTACAATACCTTGAATGGGGCCATCTAAATACTAGCATGAAAGATGTTATTGTAAGCATATTGGATAAGAGGTAAATTATCATCCCAACTACCCTTGAAGTCCAACACACAAGCCCGTACATATCTTCAAGTGTCTGAATAGTCCGATCTTCCTGACCAAACCTTGCTGCAACTTCCTCCAAAAATTAGCCATGAACTGGGCTCCTCGATCTGAGATAATAGGAACTGGAGTACCATGAAGCCTAACTATTTCCTAAGCGTACTATTCTGCAGTATCGGTGGCCTTGACTGGCAAGAAGTGAGCTGATTTTGAGAGTCGATTCACTATCATCCAAATCGAGTCGAACTTGCACTGAGTGCGAGGTAACCCTACCACTAAATCCATGTTGATCATTTCCCACTCCCACATTGGAATTTCCATAAGCTGAGTTAACCCACCGGGCCTCTGATGCTCGGCCTTCACCTGCTAACAATTCGGACACATAGATACAAAGTCTGCCACACCTCTTTTCATACGGCTCCACCAATAAACTTCCCAAAGATCTTGATACATTTTCGTAGAACCTGGGTGCACAGAATACCTGGAATTGTGAGCTTTCGCCATCACCCTTCCCCGAAGATTATCCACATCAGGGACACATAGCCTTTCCTGGCACCGTAAAACACATCATCGCTACCGAGTAAAAATGCCGAAATCATGCCATTTGGAACTGCTTCCTTTAACTGCGCCAATGCTGGATCAATAAACTGTTTCTCCGTGACTTTCGCTACAAGTGACAATTCTGCCCCATTATGCACCATGAATTTCCCCTCGTCTGAGGTCGAGAGACAGACCCCCAGAGTGGCCAATTGACAAACCTCCCGAGACAACGACCTCCGATATTCCTCCAAATGAGCTAGACTACCCATAGACATCTGACTAAGACCGTCGGCCACTACTTTTGCTTTTCCCGGATGGTACAAGATATTTATATCATAATCTTTAAGCAATTCTAACCACCGCCACTGCCTTAAATTTAACTCTTTCTGCTTGAACAAATATTGGAGACTCTTGTGGTCTGAGAACACATCCACAAGGACCCCATACAAATAATGCCGCCAGATTTTCAATGCAAACACAATTGTCGCGATCTCCAAATCATGCGTCGGGTAATTCTACTCGTGACTCTTCAGTTGCCTAGAAGCACAGGCTATAACCTTCCCGTGTTGCATCAACACACATCCCAAACCAACCCTTGAAGCATCGCAATAAACCACAAATCCCTCCGTGCCTTATGGCAAAGTTAACACCGGTGCCGAAGTCAATATTGATTTCAACTCCTGAAAGCTCTTCTCACAAGCGTCAGACGATTGGAAATTAGTTGATTTTTGCGTCAATTTATGCAATGGGTAGACGAGGGTAGAGAATCCCTCCACAAACCTCTGATAATATCTAGCTAGACCCAAGAAATTGTGAATCTCTGTCGGGGTCGTTGGTCTAGGCAATCCTTCACCACTGTGATCTTCTGGGGATCAGCCTTAATCCCTTCTCTGGAAACAACATGTCCCAAAAATGTGACTGACTCCAACCAATATTCACATTTTGAAAACTTGGCATACAGTTGGTGCTGATGAAGAGTATGCAGAACTGCCCTGAGGTGATAAGTATGATCCTCCCAACTCCGCGAGTAGACAAGGATGTCATCAATAAAAACAATCACGAAGGAGTCAAGCAACGGTTCGAAAACCCGATTCATAAGAACCATGAAATCCACCGGAGCATTAGTTAGTCCAAAGGACATTACCAAAAATACAAAATGGCCATAACGAGTTCTTAAGGTGGTCCTAGGAATATCCTGCTCCCTGATCTTCAACTGGTGATACCCCGACCTTAAATCAATTTTGGAGAAAAACCTCGCACCCTGCAATTTGTCGTACAAATCATCTATCCGAGGCAAGGGATACTTGTTTTTGATAGTGACTTTGTTGAGCTGCCGATAATCAATACACATCAGAAGAGACCCATCCTTCTTCCTGATGAAAAGAACCGCAGCGCCCTACGCGACACACTCGGCCGAATGAACCCCTTCTCTAATAAGTCTTTCAACTGCTCCTTTAACTCCTTCAACTCTGCTGGTGCCATTCTGTATGGTGGAATAGATATTGGCTGCGTATCTGGCGACACATAAATACCGAAATCAATCTCTCTATCTGGCGGAATCCCTGGAAGCTCATCCGGAAATACTTCAAGAAAGTCATTCACGACTGGGACGGACTCGGGGGAAGACACTTCTGAAGTGGTGTCCGCAACCCGGACCAAATGACAAACACTCCTCTTTTTAATCATCTTCGAGGCCTTAAGGTAGGAAATTAACCAACCCTTTGGCACCACACCATTCCCTTTCCACTCAATAACTGACTAATTAGGAAACTCTAGTCTCATAATTCTGGTTCGGCAGTCGAGTTTAGCAAAGAACGAGTAAAGTCAATCCATTCGCATGATAAAATAAAAATATACCATCCCAAGGTTGATAAGTTCGGCCGTGGTATCTCGACCACACACCGTGACAACACAATTCCTATAAAATCGTGCAGCTGTGATGGAATCAACAACAGGAGTCGACACACAGAACGACTCATGAAGTTGTTTGGGTTCTATCCCAAAAACTTGAAGCAATAAATGGGGTAACATAAGACAAGGAGGACCCCGGATCAATAAGAGCATAATAATCAAGGGCTTGAACAACCAGAATACCTATAACAACATCTGGAGAGGACTCTGCACTCTGGTGACCACTCAAAGCATAGAACCGGCTGGGTCCACCTCTACCCCGAGCTCCACCCCGAACTGCATCACGCCCCGCTGGAGCTGGAGGACACAATGAAGATGCGGCGACTGAAGAACCGGATGGCTGAGCAAAACCACTACCCATGCCCTGACTGGGCGCACGACAATTCCGCTGAATATGACCTCTCTCCCCACACTCGAAGAATATGAGGATATCCAAGTAACAAGGCTCGGTATGGAACGTCCCACACTTAGGGAATGGAGCCCTCCTATGCGGCTGAAACCTTCCTCCTGGACGACCGGACTGATGGGGCCTTCTATTGTCTGATCCTGGTCCCCAGCAACTGCTCTGCTGATAACGGGGCACTGATGGCAGCGCACTGGATGTGGACTGAGCATAAGACTGGGATGGCCCTGATGGTCCTCTCCCATGAACTGGTCTCCCTCCTCCAACTGAACTCACCGAGTGGCCTGCTGACCGGGACCTACTAATACTCTCCCTATCCGACTTATCTTAAATTTTCTAGCCTCCGTAACTGCTTCGTTCACAACTAAGGGAGTGAGGCCCTGAACAAACTGTCAAACTCTGGCGTCCATGGTCGATACTAACTGAGGATCGTACTTGGAAAACCTCATGAACTCCATGTGGTACTCCCACACACTCATATTACCTTGCTTGAGAACCTCAAACTCCGTAGCACGGGCTGCCATAGTCTCGCAAGGAAAAAAGTGATCCATAAAAGCATCAACGAACTCATCCCATCTTGCCGAAGGACTTCCCTTCCCACGGGAATTCTCCCACATCTCGAACCATGAATACTCTGCTCCTCTCAACCTGTAAGATGCTAACTCACCCCCCTCTGCTCTGTAGCCTTCATAACTCGAAGCGTCTTGTACATCTCATATAGAAAATCCTGCGGATCGTCCTCTGGATCAATACCTGAGAACTCTAGAAGGGCCAACCGCAAAATCTGGTTGACTCTGGAACCAGCGAAATCTCCCTGTCCGCTAGAGGGCGTAGGGGCAGCATGAGATCTTTGGGCATGAGCGGCCACTAATTGAGTGAACATATGAATAGCTCCCCTGAAGTCCCCTACCGGGACCTGAAACTGGAACTGAAGAAGGATCAGGAATAGGAACACCCCGTTCTGGAACAGAAAGCCAGGTAGATTCAAGGTCGGGGATTCACTCTCACACGCACCATCGAGTACAGAATTCACAACCACACTTGCGGTGGCATTGGCCTCTAGGCCTAGTCAAGCTCTCTTCTTTTGTGGCATTACTGAAAATTTTGGAATAGAGCACGAGTTAGACAAGAATATTTTCACTTTCCACTTCACCGCATGATATAGAATAACAATGAAAAGGGTATTTCCTAAATGTCCATGTATCCCCCTAATTGTAGATGTAGTCGACAACACACCGATAATGTCACGCCCCAAAATCGAGGGACGCGACCGGCACTCGATCGGGTCTCCCCAATCAAGTGAACCTGATTTGCCTTTTCTATCCAACGCGTTTCCCCATGTTTATAACATACATTATTTATGTGAAACAGTGAGATAAGCTAAAAAGTGCATGATTACCACAATAAATCCAACTTTTCCTCATTTTACGTTATTATACTAGATTTCCAAAAACATACATAATAGACACATCACTTCCCGATACGGACCATGATTACAAGTACATTCAACCACTGCCCAAAATATACATATACACCCACATAGTGTCTACGGAGCCTCTAAGAATACTAGGAGTTTATACAATACTTGCCGGCAACAAGGCCCCAGCTATACCTTACAATACATAATATACTCAAAAATGAGATGGCATTAACTACACATGGCCCCGAGAGTAAGTGGAGATCACCAGTACAGTTTAGAAAGGATGAGGAGAAGGCTCCACTAACGGCGAGCTGAGCAACCTGCTATGGACCCACCTACATCCATATAAAAGATGTAGCGCCCCCGGGAAAAAGGGACGTTAGTACTGTGGAATAGTACAAGTGTGTATAAAAAAACTTTATCCCAAGTACAATCAAATAATACACAATTAAGAAACAGTAATAGAAAAAATTAATCAATGCACGTGGAAAAGAAAAACCAAAATCAAACAAGTTTCACAATCTCTCCTTTTTCCCTTTCAACATCATCATGTTCAAGAGCTCATAGATTTTCATTTCAGTAGTGATAACGATCACATTCCATCCTTATTACCTCGGCCACCCTTATAACCACAACCCATCAACGTTATTACTTCGTGTTGCGGTGTGCAACCCGTCTCCGCCTGACAGTTTAAATTCAGAACAACAACCACAAACAATTGCATCACAAGAATCATCATTTCACGGAATACAAATTCATATCAACAATTTATTTATAGGTCCCAAGGCACCATAACTCTGATAAAGTAGTAATTCATGTACACGGTGTTGCCATAATCGTTTAACTCATTTACATCATTTCACAATACCCTTTTCATTATTTTCCACACACGGCTTTTAGCCATTTTACACATTCCCACATTTGGGCACATCATCAATCTTTTCACAACCTCATATGGCACGGTAGCATGACAGTCAACTAGGATAATCTGAGAATAAAATCTTACGTCTCAACACGTTTGAACAATCAATTCACATATTTCCAAACAAGGTACACATACCGAATACTCGGACCCAAGAAGAGGATTCTACAAGGGTTAAAGTCAGCCATACATACCTCGAATCGGGATCTTTCCTTAATACCTATCCCAAATCACCGGACCTTCTAGCACCTTCGATCTAATTCATAATACGGTACATTTAAACACAGAATTAGGAATCATGAATATGTCTTGAACTCATTTGAGCATTCAATCAAGAACTAGGTGTTCTTTTATATTAGATTATGATAAATTGGATACATGCATGCAAGATTCTTAACCCCATATTTATGAACTATCCTACCCATGTTTCGTTTTAACAAAAATCTAAAAATTTAGGGTTAATGGGGTAGAAGCTTACCTCTTAGAGTGAAGAAATTTGTGTTCTACATGATTAGTTCCAAGCTTGAGTGACGAAGGAAGACCAATTTTATGAAGTTGGAACTTTCTCTCTCTAGAACCCACTCTTTCCTCTCTCTAATATCTCAGAAAAATTGTTAAAAATGAAGGGGAGGGGTACTTTAATGAACTGGGGCCGGGTTTTAAAAACTAGGAAAAACAGGGCCCGACACAAGAATGCGGTCGGAATGCAATCACATTCCTAACATGCGGTCCGCAGACTCGACCGCATAATGGCCCTCAAGATGGGCCAAAATTCGAAACACACTGCCCAGGTATGCGACAATAGTGCGGTACGCATAGTTGAGGCAGTGATTTGCCCAGGTATGCGACCATAATACGGTCCACATACACGTTGTGTGATCGCATAGTGCGTCGCAGAAAATCTACTTTATGAAAAATTATATTCTTTAAGTCACAGGGTACTTTTTACTCAATTTAGGTCTGTTTCAAAAATTCCCACAATAAAAACAACTCGGTGACTCGTTCGGCGTTATTTTTAAAATAGAAAATTTTACGGGTCTTTACAGATAAAAAGGGATCTACTAGACAAGGCTTCGAGACATCCTAGGACACTTTTAAAACCTTAAGCTCTGATACCAAGTTTGTCACGCCCCAAAATCGAGGGACGCGACCGGCACTCGACCGGGTGTCCCCAGTCAAGTGAATCTGATTTGCCTTTCCTACCCAATGCGTTTCCCCGTGTTTATAACATACATTATTTATATGAAACAGTGAGATAAGTTTAAAAGTGCATGATTACCACAATAAATACAACTTTTCCTCATTTTACGTTATTATACTAGATTTCCAAAAACATACATAATAGACACATCACTTCCCGATACGGACCATGATTACAAGTACATTCAACCACTGCCCAAAATATACATATACACCCACATAGTGTCTACGGAGCCTCTAAGAATACTAGGAGTTTATACAATACTTGCCGGCAACAAGGCCCCAGCTATACCTTACAATACATAATATACTCAAAAATGAGATGGCATTAACTACACATGGCCATGAGAGGAAGTGGGGCTCACCAGTACAGTTGAGAAAGGATGAGGAGAAGGCACCACTAACAGCGAGCTGAGCAACCTGCTATGGACCCACCTACATCTATATAAAAAATGTAGCGCCCCCGACAAAAGGGACGTTAGTACTGTGGAATAGTACTAGTATGTATAAACAAACTTTATCCCAAGTACAATCAAACAATACACAATTAAGAAACAGTAATAGAACCAATTAATCAATGCATGTGGAAGGAAATAACCAAAATCAAACAAGTTTCACAATCTCTCCTTTTTCCCTTTCAACATCATCCTAATCAAGAGCTCAAAGATTTTCATTTCAGTAGTGATAACGATCACATTCCATCCTTATTACATAGGCCACCCTTATTACCTCGACCACCTTTATCCCCATAAACCATCAACCTTATTACTTCGTGTTGCGGTGCGCAACCCGACCCTGCCTAACAAATTAAGTTCACAACAACAACCACAAACAATTGCATCAGAAGAATCATCATTTCACGGAATACAAATTCATATCAACAATTTATTTATTAAGCCCAAGGCACCATAACTCTCATCAAGTATTAATTCATGTACACGGTGTTTCCATAATTGTTTAACTAGTTTACATCATTTCACAATACCTTTTTCATTAGTTTCCACACACGGCTTTTAGCCATTTTAACCATTCCCACATTTGGACACATCATTAATATTTTCACAACCTCATATGGCACGGTAGCATGACAGTCAACTAGGATAATCAGAGAATAGAATCTTACATCTCAACACGTTTGAACAATCAATTCACATATTTCCAAACAAGCTACACATATCGAATACTCGGACCCAACAAGAGGATTCTACAAGGGTTAAAGTTAGCCATACATACCTCGAATCGGGATCTTTACTTCTATCCCAAATCATAGGACCTTCTAGAACGTTCGATCTAATTCACAATACGGCATATTTAAACTTAGAATTAGGAATCATGAACATGTCTTGAACTCATTTGAGCTTTCTATCAAGCACTAGGTGTTGTTTTAGATTAAATAACCCTTTTTAGTGAAAGGTTACCCCACCCTATTTTGCCTTACTAGATTATAATAAACTGGGTAAATGCATGCAAGATTCTTTACCCCATATTTATGAATTATCCAACCCCTATTTCATTTTAACAAAAATCTGGAAATTTAGGGTTAATGGGGTAGAAGCTTACCTCTTAGAGTGAAGAAATTTGTGTTCTACTATATTAGTTCCAAGCTTGAGTGATGAAGGAAGACCAATTTTATGAAGTTGGGACTTTCTCTCTCTAGAACCCACTCTTTCCTCTCTCTAATATCTCAGAAAAAGTGTTAAAAATGAAGGGGAGGGGTATTTTAATAAACTAGGGTCGGGTTTTAAAAACTAGGAAAAATAGGGCCCGAAACAAGAATGCGGTTAGGAATGCGATCGTATTCCTGACATGCGGTCCGCAGACTCGACCGCATAATGGCCCTCAAAATGGGCCAAAATTCGAAACACACTGCCCAGGTATGCGACAATAGTGCGGTACGCATACACATTAGGCGATCGCATACTGGACCGCATAGTTGACTTCAAATATGGAAGTGATCTGCCCAGGTATGCAACCATAATGCGGTCCGCATACACGTTGTGCAATCGCATAGTGAGTCGCATAACACCTACTTTCCGGAAAATTATATTGTTTAAGTCTCGGGGTAATTTTTACTAAATTTAGGTCTGTTTCAAAAATTCCCAATATAAAAACAACTCGGGGACTCGTTTGACATTATTTTTAAACAACAAAATTTTACGGGTTTCTACAGATAAGAAGGGCTCTACTAGACACGGCTCCGAGACATCCTAGGACACTTTTAAAACCTTAGGCTCTAATACCAAGTTTGACACCCCCAAAAATCGAGGGACGCGACCGGCACTCGACCGAGTGTCTCTAGTCAAGTGAACCTGATTGTCCTTTCCTATCCAACATATTTCCCCATGTTTATAACATACATTATTTATGGGAAACAGTGAGATGAGATTAAAAGTGCATGATTACCACAATAAATCCAACTTTTCATCATTTTACGTTATTATACTAGATTTCCCAAAACATACATAATAGCCACATCACTTTCCGATACAGACCATGATTACGAGTACATTCAACAACTTCCCAAATTACATATACACCCACATAGTGTCTACAGAGCCTCTAAGAGTACTAGGAGTTTATACAATACTTGTCGGCAACAAGGCCCCGGCTATACCTTAAAATAAATAATATACTCAAAAAGGAGATGTCATGAACTACACATGGCCCCGAGAGGAAGTGGGGCTCACCAGTACAGTTGAGAAAGGATGAGGAGAAGGCACCACTAACGGCGAGCTGCGCAACCTGCTATGGATCCACCTACATCCATATAAAAGATGTAGCACCCCGCGAAAAAAAGGATCTTAGTACTGTGAAATATTACTAGTATGTACAAACAAACTTTATCCCAAGTACAATCAAACAATACACAATTAAGAAACAATAATAGAACCAATTAATCAATGCACGTGGAAGGAAACAACCAAAATCAAACAAGTTTCACAATCTCTCCTTTTTCCCTTTGAACATCATCATATTCAAGAGCTCATAGATTTTCATTTCAGTAGTGATAACGATATCATTCTATCCTTATTACCTCGGCCAACCTTATTACCTCGTCCAACCTTATCACCACAACCCATCAACCTTATTACTTCATGTTGCGGCGTGCAACCCGACCCCGCCAGACAATTTAAGCTCACAACTAAAACCACAAACAATTGCATCACAACAATCATTATTTCACGGAATACAAATTCATATCAACAATTTATTTACATGGCGCCCAAGGCACCATAACTTTCAGCAAGTAGTAATTCATGTACACGGTGTTGCCATAATCATTTAACTCATTTACATCATTTTACAATACCCTTTTCATTATTTTCCATACATGGCTTTTAACCATATTACACATTCCCACATTTGGGCACATCATCAATCTTTTCACAACCACATATGGCACGGTAGCATGACAATCAACTAGGATAATCAGAGAATAGAATCTTACGTCTCAGCATGTTTGAACAATCAGTTCACATATTTCCAAATAAGGTACACATATCGAATACTTGGACCCAACAAGAGGATTCTACAAGGGTTAAAGTTGGCCATACATACCTCCAATCGGGATCTTTCCTTAATTCCTATCCCAAATCACCGGACCTTCTATCACCTTCGATGTGATTCACAATACGTCACATTTAAACTTAGAATTAGGAATCATGAACATGTCTTGAACTCGTTTGAGCTTTCTATCAAGCTCTAGGTGCTCTTTTATATTAAATAACCCCTTCTTTCATCTCATTTTCCACCTCCCACGTGGCTTCCTCAACACGCTGACTTTGCCACAATACTTTAACTGAAGCAATTTATTTGTTCCTCAATCTACAGACAAGATCGGAACCTCCTAATACAATAATTCTTCATCAACCTCAATGGTCTCAACTGGAACGATGGCTGATGGATCTCCAACCACTTTCTTCAACATGGACACGTGGAACACCGGGTGCACTAATGACAATTCAGGGGGTAATTCCAACCTATAAGCCAGTTGTCCTATCTTTGAGCAATCCGATATGGCCCGACATACCTTGGGCTCAATTTCCCTTTTCTTTCCAAACTACATCACTCCCTTCATGGGATATACCTTCAAGAATACCAAATCATCAACTTGGAACTCCAAATCTCTTCGACGAACGTCCGCATAGGATTTTTGACGGCCCTAAGCGGTTTTCATCCTCTCTCGAATGACTCTGACTTTATCCAATGCCTGGTGCACAAAATCTGGCCCTAACAATTCTGCTTTACCAACCTCGAACCACCCAATCGGAGATCTACACCCCCTTCCGTACAATGCCTCAAATGAGGCCATCTGAATTCTAGCGTGAAAGTTGTTATTGTAAGAAAATTCGATAAGCGATAAATGATCATCCCAACTACTCTTGAAGGCCAATACACAAGCCCGTAACATATCTTCAAGCGTCTGAATAGTCCGCTCTCCCTGACCATCATTCTGTGGGTGGAAAGTTTTGTTAATATTTACCTGAGTACCCAAACCTTGCTGAAATTTCCTCCAAAAATTAGCTGTGAACTGGGATCCTCGGTATGAAATAATAGAAGCTGGAGTACCATGAAGCCTGGCTATTTCCTTGGTATACAAATGGGCGTACTGTTCTGCAGTATCGGTGGACTTGACCGGCAATAAGTGAGCTAATTTCGTGAGTCGATCCACTATCACAAAAATCGGGTCGAACTTAAGTTGAGTGCGAGGTAACCCTACCACTAAGTCCATGTTGATCATTTCCCAGTTCCAATTTGGAATTTCCATAAGCTAGGTTAGGCAATCAGGCCCCTAATGCTCGGCCTTCACCTACTGACAATTCGGACATTTAGATACAAAGTTCACCATGCCTCTTTTCATACCGCTTCACCAATAAATATCCCGGAGATCTTGATACATCTTTGTAGAACCTGGGTGCACGGAATACCTGGAATTGTGAGCTTCCACCATCACCCTCTCCCGAAGATTATCCACATCAGGAACACATAACCTTCCCTGGAACCGAAAAACACCATCATCGCTCCCGAGTGAAAATGTAAAAATCTTGCTATTGAAAACTACCTCATTCAACTGCGCCAATGCTGGATCAATAAACTGCTTCTCCTTGACTTCCGATACAAGTGATGATTCTGCCCCATTATGCACCATGACTTTCCCCTCATCTGAGGTTGAGAGACAGACCCCCAGACTAGCCAATTGACAAACATCCCCAGCCAATGGCCTCTGGTCTTTCCTCCAAATGAGCCAGACTACCCATGGACTTCCGACTGACAGCGTCGGCCACTACATTTGCTTTCCCAGGATGATACAGAATGTTCATATCATAATCCTTAATCAATTCTAACCATCACTACTGCATTAAGTTTAACTCCTTCTTCATGAACAAATATTGGAGACTCTTGTGGTCTGAGAACACGTCCACATGGACACCATACAAATAATGCTTCCAGATTATTAATGCAAACACAACTGCCGCGAGTTCTAAATCATGCATCGGATAATTCTTCTCATGATTCTTGAGTTGCCTGGAAGCATAGGCTATAAACTTCCCATGCTGCTCAACACGCATCCCAAACCAACCCTTGAAGCATCACAATAAACCATAAATCCCCCGTGCCTTCTGGTAAAGATAACACCGATGCTGAAGTCAATCTTGATTTCAATTCCTGAAAGCTCTTCTCACAAGCATCGGACCATTGGAACTTAGTTGCCTTCTACGTCAATTTAGTCAATGGGGAGGCGAGGGTAGAGAACCCCTCCACAAACCTCCGATAATAACCGGCTAGACCCAAGAAACAGCGAATCTCTGTCGGGGTCATCGGTCCAGGCCAATCCTTCACCGCTGTGATCCTCTGGGGGTCAACCTTAATCCCTTCTCTGGAAACAACATGACCCAAAAATGTGACTGACTCAAACCAAAATTCACATTTTGAAAACTTAGAATACAATTGGTGCTGATGAAGAGTCTGCAGAACTGCCCTGAGGTGATTAGCATGATCCTCCCGACTGCGCGAGTAGACAAGGATGTCATCAATAAAAACAATTAGGAAGGAGTCAAGAAACGGTTTGAAAACCTGATTCATAAGGTCCATGAAAGCCGCTGGAGCATTGGTCAGTCCAAAGGACATTACCAAAATTCAAAATGGCCATAACAAGATCTGAAAGAGGTCTTAGGAATATCCTGCTCTCTAATCTTCAACTGGTGATATCGCGACCGTAAATCAATTTTGGAGAAGAAGCTCGCACCCTGTAATTGGTCGAACAAATCAGCTATCCGAGGCAGTGGATACTTGTTTTTGATAGTGACTTTGTTGAGTTGCCGATAATCAATACACATCCGAAGCGACCCATCCTTCTTCCTGATAAAAAAACCCGAAGAGACCCACGACGACACACTTGGACGAATGAACCCCTTCCCTAATAAGTCTTTCAACTGCTCCTTTAACACCCTCAACTCTGCTGGCGCCATTCTGTATGGTGGAATAGATATTGGCTGCGTATCTGGAAATACATCAATCCCGAAATCGATCTCTCTATTTGGCGGAATCTCTGGAAGCTCTTCCGGAAACACTTCAAGAAACTCATTCACGACTGGAACGGACTTGGGGGCAGATAGTTCTGAAGTGGTGTCCGCAACGCGGAGGAAATGATAAACACACCCCTTTCTAATCATATTCGAGGCATTAAGGTAGGAAACAAACCTACCCTTCGGCACCACACCATTCCCTTTCAACTCAATAACTGACTCATTAGGAAACTCTAGTCTCATAATTCTTGTTCGGCAATTGAGTTTAGAAAAGCGCGATTAAAGCCAATCCATCCCCATGATAAAATCGAAATCTACCATCCCATCTTCGATAAGATCAGCTGTGGTATCTCGACCACACACCGTGACAACACAATTCATATAGACTCGTGCGGCGATAATGGAATCACCAACCGGAGTCGACACAGAGAACGGCTTATGAAGCTGTTCGGGTTCTATCTAAAAACTTGAAGCAATAAATGGGGTAACATTGGACAAGGAGGACCCCAGATCAATAAGAGCATAACAATCAAGGCTTGGACAGCCAGAATACCTGTAACAACATCTGGGGAAACCTCTGCACTCTAGCGACCACTCAAAGCATATAACCGGCTGGGTCTACCTCTACCACGAGCCCCACCTCTAACTGCACCACGCACTGCTGGAGCTGGAGGACGTACTGAAGATGCAGTGACTGAAGAACCGGACGACTGAGCAAAACCACTACCCATGCCCTGACTGCGCGCACCGCAATCCCGCTGAATATGACCTCTCACCCCACGCCCGTAGCATATGGGGATATCCAGGTAACAAGACTCGGTATGGAACCTCCCATACATAGGGCACAGAGCCTTCCTCTGTTGCTGGAACCTCCCTCCTGGACGACCGGACTGATGGGGTCTCCTGCTACCTGATCTTGGCCCCAGTAACTGCTCTGCTGATAACAGGGCACTGATGGTGGCGCACTGGATGAGGACTGAGCATAAGACTTGGATGGCCCTGATGGCCCTCTCCTCTGAGCTGGTCACCCTACTCCAGCTGAACTCCCTGAGTGGCCCACTGATCGGGCCCGACTTACTCTCCCTCTCCGACCTTATCTTTAATTTTCTAGCCTCCGTGGCCTGGGCAAATCCCACTATCTTACCATAATTCATGTCTGAGTGCAAGACAACTGTATCAGCTTCAGTCACAACCAAAGGACTGAGGCCCTGAACAAACCGTCGAACTCTGGCATCCGTAGACAATACCAACTGAGGAACGTACTTGGACAACCTCACGAACTCCATCTGGTACTCCCACACACTCATGTTAACCTGCTTGAGAACCTCAAACTCCGTAGCACGGGCTGCCATAGTCTCGGCAGGCAAGAAGTGATCCATAAAAGCATCAACGAACTCATCCCATATCGCCGGAGGACTTCCCTCCCCACGGGAATCCTCCCACATCTCAAACCAGGAATACGCTACTCCCATCAACCTGTAAGATGCTAACTCAATCCCCTCTGTCTCTGTAGCCTTCATACCCCGATGCTTCTTGTACATTTCATCTAGAAAGTCCTGCGGATCGACCTCTGGATCAATTCCTAAGAACTCAGGAGGGGCCAACCATAAAAATTGGTTGACTTTGGAACTGGCTGAATCTCCCTGTTCGTTAGAGGACGCACTGGCAGCATGGAATTTTTGGGCCTGAGCGGCCACTAACTGGGTCAACATATGAATAACTCACTTGAGGTCCTCATCGGAAGTACCGGGACCTAAAGCTGGAACCGAAGAAGGATCGGGAATATCGGCGGGAGGGGTTGCAGCACCCTCTGCCACAACAGGAATAGGAACACTCTAATCTGGAACAGATAGGCCAGATGGATTCAAGGTCGGGGATTCGCTCTCACCCGCACCATTGGGTACATAATTTACAGCCACACTTGGGGCGGCATTGGCCCCTAGGCCGAGTCGAGCTCTCTTCTTTAGTGCCATCACTGAAAATTTTGGAACAACGCACGAGTTAGGCAAGAATATTCTCACTTTCCACTTCACCGCACGATATAAAATAATAATAAAAATGGTGTTTCCTAAATGTCCATGTAGCCCCCAAATTATAGATGTGGTCGACAACACACCGATAAGAAGGGCTATACTAGACACGGCTCCGAGACATCCTAGGACACTTTTAAAACCTTAGTCTCTGATACCAAGTTTGTCACGCCCCAAAATCGAGGGACGCGATCGACACTCGACCGGGTGTTTCCAGCCAAGTGAACCTGATTTGCCTTTCCTACCCAATGTGTTTCTCCGTGTTTATAACATACATTATTTATGTGAAAAAGTGAGATAAGCTTAAAAGTTAATGATTACCACAATAAATCCAACTTTTCCTCATTTTATGTTATTATACTAGATTTCCCAAAACATACATAATAGACACATCACTTCCCGATATGGACCATGATTACGAGTACATTCAACCACTGCCCAAAATATACATATACACCCACATAGTGTCTACGAAGCCTCTAATAGTACAAGGAGTTTATACAATACTTGCCGGCAACAAGGCCCCGGCTATACCTTACAATACATAATATACTAAAAAAGGAGATGGCATGAACTACACATGGCCCCGAGAGGAAGTGGGGCTCACAAGTACATATGGGAAAGGATAAGGAGAAGGCACCACTAACGGCGAGCTGAGCAACCTGCTATGGACCCACCTACATCCATATAAAAGATGTAGCGCCCCTCGCAAAAAGGACGTTAGTACTGTGGAATAGTACAAGTATGTATAAACAAACTTTATCCCAAGTACAATCAAACAATACACAATTAAGAAACAGTAATAGAACCAATTAATCAATGCACGTGGAAGGAAACAACAAAAATCGACAAGTTTCACAATCTCTCCTTTTTTTCCCTTTCAACATCACCATATTCAAGAGTTTTCCTGATTATCATTTCAATAGTGATAATGATCACATTTCATCCTTATTACCTCGGCCACCCTTATTACCTCGGCCACCCTTATCACCACAACCCATCAACCTTATTACTTCGTCTTGCGGCGCGCAACCCGACCCCTCCTGACAATTTAAGTTCACAACAACAACCACAAACAATTACATCACAAGAATCATCATTTCAAGGAATACAAATTCATATCAACAATTTATTTATTGGGCCCAAGGCACCATAACTCTCATCAAGTAGTAATTCATGTACACGGTGTTTCCATAATCGTTTAACTCATTTACATCAATTCTCAATACCCTTTTCATTATTTCCACACATGGTTGTTAGCCATTTTACACATTCCCACATTTGGGCACATCATCAATTTTTTCACAACCTCATATGGCACGGTAGCATGAAAGTCAACTAGGATAATCAAAGAATAGAATCTTACGTCTCAACACGTTTGAACAATCAATTCACATATTTCCAAACAAGGTACACATACCGAATACTCGGACCCAACAAGAGGATTCTACAAGGGTTAAAGTTAGCCACACATACCTCGAATCGAGATCTTTCCTTAATTCCTATCCCAAATCACCGGACCTTCTAGTACCTTCGAATTAATTCAGAGTACGACACATTTAACCTTAGAACTAGGAATCATGAACATGTCTTGAACTCATTTGAGCTTTCTATCAAGCACTATGTGTTCTTTTAGATTAAATAACCCTTTTTAGTGAAAGTATAACCCTTTCCCTCTCTAGAACCCACTCTTTCCTCTCTCTAATATCTCAGAAAATATGGTTAAAAATGAAGGGGATGGATACTTTAATGAACTGGGGTCGGGTTTTAAAAACTAGGAAAAATAGGGCCCGACACAAGAATGCGGTCAGGAATACGATCGCATTCTTGACATGCGGTCCGCAGTCTCGACCGCATATTGGCCCTCAAGATGGGCCAAAATTTGAAACACACTGCACAGGTATGCGACAATAGTGCGGTATGCATACACGTTATGCGATCGCATACTGGACCACATAATTGACTTCAAATGGGGCGGTGATCTGCCCAGGTATGCGACCACAATGCGTTCTTCATACACATTGTGCAATCCAATAGTGCGTCGCATAACACCTACTTTCTGGAAAATTATATTCTTCAAGTCTCAGGGTACTTTTTACTCAATTTAGGTCTGTTTCAAAAATTCCCACAATAAAAACAACTCGGGGACTCGTTTGGAATTATTTTTAAACAAGAAAATTTTACGGGTCTTTACAAATAAGAAGGGATCTACTAGACACGGCTTCGAGACATCCGAGGACACTTTTAAAACCTTAGGCTTTGATACCAAGTTTGTCACGCCCCAAAATCGAGGGACGTGACTGGCGCTTAACCGAATGAACCCGGTCAAGCGAACCTGATTTTCCTTCCCTATGCCACGCGTTACCCCGTGATTTTCAGTATACATTATTCATGTGAAATAGCCATTTATAACTTAAGCATAAACTTACACTTGAATTCATTTCTACTTTTTATCATTACCAACATGTGATACCAAAGGCTTTCAAATTTCATGCAAAATTAACAACGTGAACCACGATTTCTGAACCGTACGCTTACTACCCAAAATACATATATACATTACCCACATTGTGTCTACGGAGCCGCTACGATTACAAAAGATTTATATAATATTTGCCAGCAACAAGGCACGGGCTATATCTTACCCTACACAATAAACTCAAAATGAGGCGGCATGAGCCACACGTGGCCCCGAGAGGGAGTGTGGCTCACCAGAACAGCTGAGGGAAATGAGAGGAGGCACTACCGACGGTGGGCTGAATTACTTGCTGTAGAACCACCTACATTCATATAAGAAAATGTAGCGCCCCCAGCAAAAGGGACGTTTGTACTGCGGAATAGTACTAGTATGTATGAACAAACTTTATCCCAAGTACAATCAAACAATACACAGATAAGAGACAGTAATAGAACCAACAATCAACGCATGAGGAAAGAAACAACCAAAATCAACAAGTTTCACAATCTTCCCTTTTCCCTCTCAACATCACCATATTCAAGAATTTCATAAATATTCATTTCAATAGTGGTAATGATCATATACCATCCTTATTACCTCGGCCACCCTTATCACCACAACCCATCGGCCTTATTACTTCGTGTTGCGGCGCGCAACCCGACACCGCCCGACAATTTAATACATCCTTATCACCACAATCCACACCTTATTACTTCGTGTTGCGGCGCGCAACCCGACCCCGCCTGACAATTTAAATTCACAACAACAACCACAAACAATTACATCACAATAGTCATCATTTCAAGGAACACAAGTCCATATCAACAATTTATTCATTTGGGCCCATGGAACCATAGTTCTCACCAAGCAGTAAGTCATGTACAGGGTATTGCCATAATCGTTCAACTCATTTACATCATTTCATAGTCCTTTTTTTACATTTCTTTCCACACACGGCTAGCCATTATATGCATTCCCACACTTGGGCAAATTAACATTCTTTCATTCATTAACACATACTTTCATATCAATACCCTCGACCATTTATGAGCTTTGCACATAATAAGACAGGCACATCAAAACACTTTTCACAACCTCATATAGCACGACAGTATGGCATTTCAAATAGGACAATCAGAGAATAGAATCTTACGCCTCGACACAGTTGAACAATCAATTGACATATCCTCAAACAAGGTACACATGCCGTATGCTCGGACCGAACAAGAGGATTCTACAAAGGTTAAAGTTAGCTATACATACCTGGGGTCGAAATCCCTTTTTAACTTTTACTTACAATCACCGGACCCACTAGTACCATCAATCTAGTTCACAATTAAACATATTCAACTCAGAATTGGAAATCATGCATACAATTTGAACTCTTTTAAGCATTTTATCGAATGCCATGTGACCCCTTACATTGCCGACCCCTTCTTTGTGAATTTTACCCCAACTGACTTCCTCTTACTAGATTATGGACATTAATGATCATGCATGCAAGGTATCAACTTATAATTTCAAGAATCAATTCATGAGAGTCCCCTTTTTGTTTAAAACTAGAAAACTAATGAAAAAGGGATTAGGGATTCTTACCTGTTAGAATGAAGAAGAAGATGATTACTCAAAATTTCCAGGCCTGAGTGACTTTGAAAACCCAATTGATAGAGATGAAGATTTCTCTCTCAAGAAACCTCTCTCCCCTTTCTCTAATTTTGTTCAAAAAATAGTAAAAAATGAAGGGGAGGGGTGTTTTAATTAACTAGTGTCGGGTTTTAAAAAAATTAGAAAAAATAGGGCCCGACACAAGAATGCGGCCAGGTATGCGATCTCATTCCTGACATGCGTTCCGCAGAATCGACCGCATAATGGCCCTCAAGATGGGCAAAAATTCAAAACACACTACCCAGGTATGCGACCATTATGAGGTATGCATACACATTATCTGATCGCATAATGCGTCGCATAACTTCCCTCCCAAAAATCAAAGGCAACAATGCGACAAGTATGTGGTCCACAGAACTGAAATGTGATTGCATAGTTGACCTCAAATGGGGCAGTGATATGCCCGTGTATGTGACCATTATGTGATCCGCATACACGTTATGCGACCGCATAGTGCGTCGCATAACGCCCACCTTATGGGAAATTTTATTCTTCAAGTCCCGGGGTCCTTTTTACTCAATTTAGGTCCATTTTAAAGATTTCCACAATAAAAGATGGTTCGGGGACTCATTCGGGCATTATTTTAAACAAGAAAATTTTACGGGTCTTTACAATGTTGTATGTAACTTGTATGTTTTTTTGGGATTATCAACTACTAAATTGTTAAAGAAGAAATGAACTTAAGTTGTAAATACATGCTAAATCTCTAATTTGCTACTTCCTATGGAATATTGTATACTATGAACACAGGATAATGCGTTTTGTAGGAAAGGCAATCCAGGTCTACTTGACCGGGCTCATCTGGTTAGGCGCCAGTCTCTTCCCTCGGTGTTGGGGCGTGACAAACATGGTCTCAGAGCCTCAGGTTTTAAAAGTGTCCTAGGATGTCTTGGAGCCGTGTCTAGTGGAGCCCTTCTTATCGGTGTGTTGTCGACCACATCTATAATTAGGGGGCTGGATGGACATTTAGGAAAGTACCTTTTTATTGATATTCTATATCGTGCGATGTGATGAAAGGTGAGGTTGTCTACCTATAACTCGTGCATTGTTCAAATTTTCAGTAAATGGCACCAAAGAAGAGAGCTCAACTCGGCCTAGAGGCCAATGCCACCCCAGGAGTGGTCGTAAATTCCTTATTTGGTGGTGCGGATGAGAATGATTTCCCGACCCTGAATCTGCATGACTCTTCCATCCCAGGCCAGGATATTCTTATTCCTTCTCCAGTGGAGGGTGCTACAGTCCCTCCTGCTGATGTTCGTGATCCTTCCTTAGTCCCATCTTCCGATCCCGGTATTTCAGATGGGGAAATCAGGGGAGCTATACAGATGTTGACTCAGCTAGTGGCCTCTCAGGCCCAAAGATCAAGTGTTACCCCTGTATCCTCTAGTGAGCAACGGAATTCTTCAGGTTCTAGAGTCAACCAGTTTCTACGGATAGCCCCTCCAGAATTCATAGGCATCGACCTAGAAGCTGGTCTTCAGGAGTTCATTGATGAGATGTGCAAGACCCTCCGAGTTATGAGGGCTACCGAAACATAGGGGGTTCAGTGGGCTTCCTATCGTCTGAAGGGAGCAGCATATTCGTGGTTCGAGATATGGGAGAGTTCCCGTGGAGAGGGGAGCCCTCCGGTAAGGTAGGAGGAGTTTGTGGATGCCTTTATGGGTCATTTCTTGCCTACCGAGATTACGACAGCCCATGCTATAGAGTTTGAGGCCCTTAAGTAGGGCAACATGAGTTTGTGGGAGTATCATATGGAGTTCGTGCGCTTGTCTAAATATGTTGTTCACATGGTGTCTTCTATGGAGGCTAGGGTTCGTCGGTTTGTTCAAGGCCTTGGTCCTTTGGTTATTAATGAAGCTACTACAACTGCTCTGCATTCAAATATGAACTATGGGAAGATTGTGGGATTTGCCCAGGCTACGGAGGCTCAGAAATTAAATATAAGAATGGAGAGGGAGAGTAGTAGTAGGGCCCAGTCAGCGGGCAACCCTTGGAGTTTAGTTGGAGGAGGGAGATCAGCCCTTTGGAGAGGGTCATCAAGGCCATATCGGTCCTATGCTTATTCCTCAGCTAGTGCGCTGCCATCACGTCACAATTATTAGCAGGGAGGTCGCGTTGGATCAGGTTCAAAAAGAAGGATGCTCCATCATTCGGGTCATTCAGGTGGGAGGTTCCAGCAGCAGCGGAGGGCCTCATGCCCTAAGTGTGGGAGGTTTCATTCACAGCCCTATTACTTGGACATACCGGTATGCTATAGGTGTGGAGTGAGAGGCTATGTTTAGCGAGATTGTCGTGCACCCCGTCAGGGCACAGGTAGGGGCACTGCTCAGCCATCCAGTTCTTTAGCCACTACATCTTCAACACACCCTCCAGTCTGAGGCCCTCCAAATCCACCAGGGCATGGTGCAGCTAGGGGTGGAGCACAGGGTCAAGGGGGACTCAGTCGGTTCTATGCTTTGAGTGGTCACCAGAGGGTAGAGGCTTCTCCGGATGTTGTCACAGGTATTCTGACTGTTCAGTCACATGATGTTTATGCTCTTATTGATCCCGGGTCTTCTTTGTCATATGTTACTCCATTTATTGCTTTAAGTTTTGGGATAGAACCTTAACAACTTCACGAGCCGTTCTCTGTGTCAACTCCGGTTGGTGATTCTATTACGGTCGTGCGAGTCTATAGGAATTGTGTTGTCACGGTGCGTGGTCGGGATATCACGGCCAATCTTATTGAGTTAGAAATGATAGATTTTGATGTAATTTTGGGTCTGGATTGGCTCTATTCATGCTTTGCTAAACTCGACTATCGAAGCAGAATTATGAGATTCGAGTTTCCTAATGAACCAGTTATCGAGTGGGAGGGGAATAATGTTGTGCCAAGAGGTAGGCTTATTTCCTACCTTAAGGCCTCAAAGATGATCAGAAAAGGGAGCGTCTACCATTTGGTCTTGGTTGCGGACACCACTTCAAAGGTGCCTGCTCCCAAATCTGTCTTATTGTGAATGAATTTCTTGAAGTATTTCTGGACGAGCTTCCTGGGATCCCACCAGGTAGAGAGATCGATTTCGAGATTGATGTATTGCTAGATACGCAACCAATATCTATTCCACCAGAGAGTTAAAAGAACAATTGAAAGATCTATGATAAAGGGGTTTCATTCGTCCAAGTGTGTCGCCTTGGGGCGCACCGGTTATTTTTGTCAGAGAGAAAGACGGAACGCTTCGGATGTGTATTAATTATCGGTAGCTCAACAAGGTCACCATAAAAAACAAATACCCATTGCCTCGGATAGATGATTTGTTCGACCAACTACAAGGTACTAAGTTCTTCTCAAAGATTGATTTGCGGTCCGGGTATCACCATTTAAAGATCAGGGAGTAGGATATTCCTAAGACTACATTCATGCCTCGATATGGGCACTTTGAATTTCTAGTAATGTCTTTTGGGCTAACCAACTCCCCAACAACTTTTATGGATCTTATGAATCAGGTTTTCAAATCGTTTCTTGACTCCTTTTGATTGTCTTCATTGACGATATCTTTGTTTATTCGTGAAGCCAGGAAGATCATGCTAATCACCTCAGGGCAGTTCTGCAAACCCTACATCAGCACCAGTTGTATGCAAAGTTTTCAAAATGTGAGTTTTGACTAGAATTAGTCAACTTTTTAGGCCATGTTGTTTCCAGGGAATGGATTCGGGTTGATCCCCAAAAGACTGCAGGAGGTAAAGGATTGGCCTAGACCAACGACCCCGGAAGAGATTCGTACTTTCTTGGGTTTGGCTAGATATTATCGGAGGTTCATGGAGGGATTCTCTACCGTCGCCTCCCCATTGAATAAGCTGACGCATCAAGCGGTTATGTTTCAGTGGTCCGATGCTTGCGAAAATAGTTTTCAAGAATTGAAATCAAGATTGACTTCGGCGCCAGTGTTGACCTTGCCAGACGGTCCATAAGGGTTTGTGGTGTACTGTGATGCTTCAAAGGTTGGTTTGGGGTGTGTGTTGATGCAATGTAGTAAGGTAATACATATGCTTCTAGGCAGCTCAAGAATCACGATAAGAATTACCCGACGCATGATTTGGAGCTCACGGCGGTTGTGATTGCATTAAAGATCTGGCGGCCTTATATTTATGGGGTCTATGTGGACATGTTCACAGACCACAAGAGTCTTCAGTATTTTTTCAAACAAAAGAAGTTGAACTTAAGGAAGCGGAAGTGGTTAGAATTTCTCAAGGATTACGATATGAATATTTTGTACCATCCAGTAAAGGAGAATGTGGTAGACGACGCTCTTAGTCGGAAATCCATGGGTAGCTTGGCTCATTTGGAAGCAGGTCAGAGGTCTTTGGCTCGGGAGATTTATCAGTTGGCCAGTTTGGGGGTATGTCTGTCGGCCTCAGATAAAGGGAATGTTGTGGTTCGTAATGGAGCGGAGTCTTCGCTTGTAGCGGAAGTCAAGGGAAAGAAATTCAGGGGTCAAACTTTGGCACAGTTGAGAGAAGAAATTATGAATCACAAGACTACATCATTTTCACTCGGCAATGATGACGGTGTTTTGCGGTGCCAAGGAAGGTTATGTGTCCCGGATGTGGATGATCTTCGGGAGAGAGTTATGGTAGAGGCTCAGAATTCCAGGTATTATGTACACCCAGGTTCTACGAAAATTTATCACGATCTCAAGGAGAATTATTGGTGGAATGGTATGAAGAGGGGATTGGTGGACTTTCTGTCTAGGTGCCCAAATTGTTAGCAAGTGAAGCCCGAGCATCAGAGGCTCAGTGGGTTGGCACGGCTTATGGAAATAACGACATGGAAATGGGAAATGATCAATATGGACTTTGTGGTGGGGTTACCTCGCACTCCGCATAGGTTCGACTCAAATTAGGTAATAGTGGATCAGCTCAAGAAGTCAGCGCATTTCTTACCAGTCAAGTCCACTGATACTGCAGAACAGTACGCTCAGTTGTATATCAAAGAAATAGTTAAGCTCCATGGCACTCCAGTATCTATTATCTCGGATCGAGGGGCCCAGTTGACAACTAAATTTTGCAGGAAATTTCAGTAAGTTTTGGGTACGCATGTAAATCTCACCACAACTTTCCACCCGCAAATAGATGGTCAGGCAGAGCGAACGATACAAACGCTTGAAGATATTTTACGGGCTTGTGTTTTAGATTTCAAGGGTAGCTAGGATGATCACTTGCCGCATATAGAATTTTCTTATAATAACAGTTTCCATGCTAGTATTCAGATGGCCCAATTTGAGGCATTGTACAGAAGGAGGTGTAGGTCTCCGATTGGATTGTTCGAGGTTGGTGAGGCGGAACTGCTAGGACCGGATCTTGTGCACCAAGCGATGGAAAAAGTTAGATCCATTCAGGAGATGATAAAGATTACTCAGAGTTGTCAGAAATCCTATGCAGACATTCGTCGAAGAGATTTAGAGTTTCAAGTAGATGATTGGATTTTCTTGAAGGTGTCTCCCTTGAAAGGATTGATGCGGTTTGGGAAGAAAGGGAAATATATCCCAAGGTATGTCGGGCTATATAGGATTGCTCAAAGGATAGGGCAGATGGCGTATCAACTAGAATTGCCCCCTGAGATGTCATTACTACACTCGGTGTTTCATGTGTCCATGCTGAAGAAGGTAGTTGGAGATCCATCTGTCATCGTGCCGGCTGAGACCATCAAAATTAAAGAAAAGTTGTCATATGAAGAGGTTCCGGTTGCTATTCTTGAAAGGCAAATTCGTAGGTTGTGAAACAAAGAGGTCTCTTAGGTCAAAGTATTATGGAGGAGTCAACAAGTCGAAGAAGCCTCGTGGGAATTAGAAAATGAAATGAAAGAAAAATATCCCCACTTGTTTGAATAAGACAGGTAGTGATTTGGAAAGTTGTCATCTCTAAGAAATTTCATTGGTGTCAAATTTTGTGCAAGAACACTCCACTCCCCTAATTACCCTACTATTGTGACTTCTCAAACTTTGTGCCATAAATGTATATGTTGTTGTGATTAGTTGGATCATGTGAAACTCCTTGAAATAACTGAATTATGTGCAACTCATTGTAATAGTTGAATTATGTGCAAATTTGTGGAATTAACTAAACTATGTGAGGCATGTGGAAGTAATTGAATTATATGCAACTTGTTGAAATGGCCGGATTATGTGCAACTTGATAGAGTAACTAAAAATGTGTGGAATTAGTTATAAAGGAAACTCTGGCAAAATTTTCAGGAAATATCGGAGTTAGTAAAAATTTAGGGGTTGGCATGTTTTGTGTTCTCTTAACTAAGTGATTTCCCGATCCTCATTCTAGGAAGAATGATTCTAAGTGGGGGAGAATGTAAAGACCCGTAAAATTTCAAGTATAAAAACAATGTCCGAATGAGTCCCCATGTTGTTATAACTGTAGAAATTCTTAAAACGGATCCTTGTGGAGTAAAAACTACCCCGAGACTTACAATATATAATTTTCCAGATTTGCGCAGGTCTGCGCTCCATTATGCGATCGCAGATCAGGTATGCAGATCGCATAATGGTCGCATACTTGGATAGTTTGCTGTCTATTTTGAGGACAACTATGCGGCCTAGAATGCGATCGTATTTCCCAAATGTGGGCCGCATAGTTGTCGCATTCTTGCACCTTTATTTTTGCGGAGGGAGTTATGCAACGCACTATGCGATCACATAACAGGTATGTTGTGATGACCCAAAAGGTCATCTTGTATAATTTAACAAAAAATGTGTTCCGAGGCCCCAAAAGCCTTCGTTAATCTCACCTCGATGTACGTGCACAACCCGAGCACGTAGCTGGGAAGTCTTTATGTGTAAATGTGTTGAACAGTTGAATTTATGATAATTAATTGAATAAAGTTGACTTTGGTCAACATTTTTCGTAAACAGACCCGAACTCGTGATTCGACGGTCCCGGAGGGTCCGTAAAAAAATATTGGACATGGGCGTATGCCCATAATCAAATTATGAGGTCCCAAGCCCAAGAAATGAATTCTTAAAGAAAATTGTTTTCTGAAAATATGAAAGACTTTTGAAAATGAAATTTGATTTGTAATCTATGTTATCGGGCCCGTATTATAGTTCCGGAGCCCGGAACAGGTTGAATATATGTTGTGTGAGTTATTTGTGAAATTTGGTGTAAAACAGACTTGAAATGACGAGTTTCAGATAATAATTGGAGAATTTAGAAGTTAATGAAGTTTGAGAAATTATATGGATTTTTTAGTTTAATTAATTGTTTTTGATGTTATTTTAGTGTTTTAATTACTCGAATAAGATCGTAGGATGATTTTGAAGTCGTGGGTATATTTGATTTTGAGCCCCGAGCGCTCGGGTGAGTTTCGGGTAGCTAACGGGGTGTATAAAGTTTGAAAAATTTGGGTTTTCTGCATTTTCTGGTGTCCAGGCATTTTACCCTATGCGCACGCACTCAAGGGAGTGTGAATGCACAGGGTTATATGGGCTGGGTAGAAAATAGGCTATGCAAACGCATACCTGTTGGTGCGAACGCGGAGGGTAATGGAGAATAGGCAGTGCGAGTGCGGGACAGAGTGTGCATCCGCACAGGGTTAGCATAGGGCATGGGGGATGGGTATTAATAACTCTGTGTGAATGCGACCCCTCAACGGCGAACGCACAGGTCTGGTAAGTTAAGCCTCTGCGAATGCGGCCTGGGGCCCGCGAACGCAGTGAAGAAAATCGCCCAGTTATTCTTTTAAAGCCAAAAACAAGCTTCATTATGGGATTTCACCTCCTTCCACCATCTTCTTCTCCCCCACGCCTCCTTTGGCCATTTTTTAAGAGCTCCATCACCATATCCTCATAGGTAATCAATTCTAGTTCCATTTTCCTTCTAGTTTCATCATCTATTACTAGAATATAGGCCTAAAATCATGAAAACAAAGTAGAAATAAGGGGTTTTGGGTAGAGTTAGGGTTCATGGGATTTTGCGTAATTCAACCTCAATTTGGGGTCGGATTTCAAAACACATCATATATTTGAACTCGTAGGAGTATAGGTGATCGGGTTTTGGTCCGAGCCTCGTGTTTTGACCAAGAGAGCCCGGGGTCGGATTTTGGTATTTTTGGAAGAATGCTAGAAATTGTAAATTTAGGCTATGGGATTTTATTAATGAGTCATTATTGACTTTAATAAGTTAATTATGTCTATATATTGTTGTTCCGGAGTTGAATCCAAATAGAAAGGCGGTGTTAGAGGCTTGATTGCTATTTTTGAACCCGAGGTAAGTGTCTTGCCTAACTTTGGTGAGAGAATAGGTATTGTATGCTATGTGTTAAGTGTTTATCATGTTCAATGCATAGGTGAGGTGACGAGTACCTATTCATTGTATGTAAAGTATGCCCGTGAGTCTATTTTCGATAAAAACCTTATTTTTACTTCCATGTTCGTTATAATATGCAATTTTCTCTACTTGGAAGTTGATTAATGTTGAAAACTCTAGTTAATGAACTTATGATGTATTGGTTCGATTGAGAACCCAATTGTAAAGGATATAGTTGAGATGATTGGTTATAGTTGTGACCCTTGCCGGACAATCTTTACGATACTGACTGATACTTTCCCCTTGTCGGGTGATTTTGAATTGTATTTCCACTATGTTGTGTTCCTTGCCATTGGTATTGTCATTGTTTTGGTAAGGAAGAGTGTAAAAGCACGAAGGGTGATGTCGTGCCATATTTCATATTGTTATGCACGAGGGGACATTCCGAGCAATATTTTATATTGTTGTGCACGAGGGGACATCCCGTGCCATATTTTATATTATTATGTACGAGGGGACATTCTGTACCATGTTTATGTTGTTTATGCATGAGGGGACATTTCGTGCCATATTTTATATTGTTATGCACGAGGGGACATTTCGTGCCATGTTTATGTTGTTTATGCACAAAGGGACATTCCGTGCCATATTTTATATTGTTATGCACGAGGGGACATTTCATGCCATGTTTATGTTGTTTATGCACGAGGGGACATTCTATGCCATATTTTATATTATTATGCACGAGGGGCGTGCCGTATCTTTTCACTGTTTTATTTGTGTTGTCAATTCCTGTTATTATTTTCGGATAATTTAGACTGTTGTTTTCATTTCCGTTATTGCAGTATTTGCTATCTCTTACCCCCAATATGTTCTTCCCCGTAATTGTGTTCTTGTTTAGTTTTCTACTATATTATTGAACTGCAGAGGTACATTTTGTTGTCATGTCCTAGCCTCATCACTACTTCGCCAAGGTTAGGCTCGGCACTTACTCAGTACATGGGGTCGGTTGTACTGATGCTACACCTACACTTCTTTATGGTGTGCAGATTACGCAGCCGGACCCAATGGAAATCACTAGTGGGAGTGTCCTTCAGTTCACCCTAGAGGCTTCAAGGTATACCCGCTGGCGTTCGTGGGCCTTGGCGTCTCTCACTAGTGAGAGTGTCCTTCAGTTCACCCTAGAGGCTTCAAGGTATACCCGCTGGCGTTCGTGGGCCTTGGCGTCTCTCACTAGTGAGAGTGTCCTTCAGTTCACCCTAGTTCTTCATTTATGTCTTGTCCTTCCTCTAGTTTTCAGAGACAGTCATGTATTTCCTTTCAAACTTAGTATTTAGCACTCCTGTAGACAATTCGTGATTAGTATTTAAATTCTCCCTTGTGAATTAAATTTTGTTTCTTTTTACTATAAGTACTGGTAGGAAGTCATTCTTGTTAAAGACTTATGTATCAAAATAAGAGTAATAATAATATTATTAATTAATAAATAAACAAACTAATTAACCATCTGTGCGTAATTTGCTAAATTCGTGCTATAATTATGGAGCCTTAACTTACAAGTTAGGTGCCCGCTCAAGGTAGCGTTAGATGAGGCACGTTATTTTGGGTAATTATGAGGTCTTCAATCATCGTATCTCAATATTAGTATTGTGAAGGAATTGGAGGAGCAGTTACAGGATTTGTTGGGTAAAGACTTCGTTAGGCCTAGTGTTTCTCCTTGGGGTTCTCCAAAGTTATTTGTTAAGAAGAAAGATGGCTCAATGAAGATGTGTATTGACTATCGGCAATTGAACAATGTTACTCTTAAGAATAAGTGTCATTTGCCGAGGATTGACGATTTATTAGACCAGCTTCAGGGTGCTACAGTGTTCTCCAAGATTGATCTGAGATCTGGGTACCATCGGTTGAGGATTAGGGCGTCCGGTGTCCCTAAGACAGCCTTTCTCACTCGTTATGGGCATTATGAGTTCTTGGTGATGTCATTTGGATTGACAAACGCCCCAGCTATTTTTATGGAGCTGATGAACCGAGTGTTCAGGCCTTATTTGGACTTGTTCGTTATTGTTTTCATTGATGATATTTTGATATACTCTCGCAGCCGAGAGAAGCATGAGCAGCACCTTAGAGTCGTCCTCCAGACTTTGAGGGATAGTCAGTCGTATGCAAAAAATTTCAAGTGTGAGTTTTTGTTGAGTTAAGTTGCATTTCTAGGCCATATGGTATCGTTAGAGGGTGTTCATGTGGATCCCAAGAACATTTCAGCAGTCAGAGATTGGCCTAGACCCACCTCAGCTACAGAGATCCGGAGTTTCTTGGGCTTAGCAGGTTATTATCGTCGGTTTGTGGAGGGCTTTTCATCCATTGCAGCCCCGATGGCCAGGTTGACTCAGAAGAGGGCTCAGTTCAGGTGGTCTGAGGAGTGTGAGGCGAGCTTTTAGAATCTCAAGACAGCCTTGACCACGGCACCAGTGTTAGTTTTTCCCACAGGTTCAGGATCGTATACAGATTGTGATGCTTCACGGGTTGGGCTTGGTCGGAATAACAATAGGCACTACTGTTACCTGAGCCTATCTCACTGGAGTATATGCGGCGGAATCTGATCCTAAATAGTAGGGGGATCAACTAGTACTGCCCTGGCTGCTGCACGGGCTGGTCCCCTACCTCTACCATGGCCTCGACCGCACCCTCAACCTCTCGCTGGTCTAGCTGGTGGATGATCACCCTGATTGGTAGCACAAGTCCTCACCATCTGTGAGAGAATGTAACAACAGATGTTTAGATTCCCAGAGTCAACAAAGTGGCACGACATAATTCAAGAAAACTGATATTGTTCCTAAGGGTTCCGCAGCCTCTCGAAGATAAGTACAGATGTCTCCGTACCGATCCACAAGACTCTATTAAACATCCTCATGACCATTGAGTCCTATGTAACATAGGCTCTGATACCAACTTGTCACGACCCCAAATCCTAAACCGTCCGTGATGGCGCCTATCGTGGAACTAGGCTAGCCAACAATTACATATTTACAGTTTCTTTCCAAAATCCCAACTCATTTTCAACATTTCATAAACGTATATAAAATTACTGAATTCATTAAGCAAAAAAAACAATTAAACAGTCTAAAACCATCGCCAAGATCCGGTGTCAACATGTCATGAGAATCTAAGGAATATACCAAAAAGTCTACTATTATAAGACAAAACCTTGGAACGAATATCTAGGTGCAAAATAAGAAAAGGGAAAACAGAGATGTTGCGGACGCTGAAAATCTACCTCTATGTCCCGGCTCTGGCTCCGCACGGAAATAGATGACTAACGCTCGGTATCAGCACCTGTATCTGCACACGGAGGAGTAGGGAGTAATATGAGTATGCCAACTCAGTAGTAATGGAAATAAATCAAGTCTAAGCAGTAAGAAACACATAAAATCAAATCATCAGTTCACAATAAGCAGAGCCTTTCTTTCTAACAGTATATACATATATATATATATATATATATATATATATATATATATATATATATATATATATGAAATCAACATGCCTTAAAAGGAAACTTCGGTAAAATCCTTTGAAAAATGTGTTTTCCAACAATTTCAGAAATAAAAATACCTGAAGAATTTAGTGTAAAATGAAATAAGTCTTAAGTAGCCCCTCATGCAAAAACATAAGTCATAAATATCCCCTCGGGCAGAACATCACTCAGCATACCTCACAGTCACTCAGTATTAGCCCCTCGGGCAACCTCACTGTCACTCATACCTCCCAATCACTCATCACTCGTCACCCGTCACTCGGCACTTAGCACTCCCACTTAGTAGGTACTTGCGCTCACTTGGGGTGTGTACAGACTCCGGAGGTGCTCCTTCCGCCCAAGCGCTAAAATCAAGCCACCTCGTGGCATATCATATGATCACAATCAGGCCCTCGGCCTCACTCAGTCAGCAACTCTCAAAAGCCCCTCGGGCATATCAGTAAAACGGGGTACTCAACCCAAAAACATCATTTTATATCCCAAAATAGTGTAAATAAGGCTGAGTTTCAAAATCAGTTAAACATAACATGACTGAGTATAAATCATAAGTCAACATAGTAAGGAAAATAGCAGTAAAAATCCCCCAAGGGGTCTAAACAAGTCGGCACGAGGCCCCAAATATGGCTTATAGCCCAAATATAGCAATATCTACAGAACACAATTTAACATATGATTTAGAGTAAAAATATGCAACTAAATAGTTGCCACGGAGAGGACCAAGTCCAATCCAAAAAATCAGTTCACGCCACATACTCGTCATCCGACATGTGCGTCATTCTAAAAATAGTGAGAAAATATGATGTCCGGGGTTTCATACCCTCAGGACAAGATTTATAGCCATTACTTACACCCACCCGGGCCAAAATACTAATCCGTGATGCTCTTGCCCCTCAAACCGGCTCCCGATTTCTCCAAATCTAACAAAAACTAGATTAAGATAATCAATATACGCTAAATGAACAGTGCTCAAACGAAAACTATCAATTTTACACACAATTCTCAAAATTGGCAAAATTGAGCCCCAGGCCCAAGTCTCAAAATTATATAAAATTTACATCACAAGAATCCTCATCCTCCCAAGAATCTATACATATCAAGAACACCAAAATCGGACCACAATTTCCCCTTCAATTACTCAATTAAAGTCCCAATTTCTCATGCCCTAACCTCCCCAATTTTGGGTTTAAATCCAACTAATTTTCGGTTTAATTACTTAGAAAACAACATATAATCGAGTAATGAAGTCAAAAATCTTACCTCCAAGTGTTTCCCTTCGATTTCCTCTTCAATCTCTCTCAAAAAGCTCTGAACCCGCTAAACAATGGAGGAAAATAGACTAAAATTCCCAAAAAAGGGTTTTATAAAACACTGCCCAGCACTATATATTTCTTGAGTGCGTTCACATCACTAGGGACGCGTTCGCGAAGCACTGGCTCTCCTCCCTCTATGCGACCATTTCCACCCAATCGCGTTCGCATAGAGTAACCGAACACCCCCTGCCACACGCGCCCACATTGTGCGATCGCAATTAAACCTCAGGCGACCGCACTACTCTGGCTTCTCTCACTTCGCGATCGCGGACCATTAATGGTGATCGCATATATCAATTTCTGCTTCCTCACCAATAAATCTATGTGATCGCAGCCCCACTATTGCGATCGCATATAAGGAAACCAGAACCAAGAAAATGCAGCAGCAACATCGGTCTTTTTAAGGCCAAACACACTCCGTTAACCACCCGAAACACACCCGAGGCTCTCGGAACCTCAATTAAACATACCAACACACCCCATAACATCATTCAAACTTAGTCGATCCCTTGAAAAACCAAAAACAATGCAAAAACACCAAAATCACATAAAATTCAAGCCTATGAACTTTGAAAGTTTTAAATTTTGCCAAGGATACCGAAACCATCCAAAACACATCCGATTGACCTGAAAATTTGCGCACATATCTAAAATGACATTACAAACCTGCTCCATTCCAAAAATTCCATTCCGACTTCGATAGCCTATTTTCCCATGCCGACCGGAAATCGCCAAAAACTAACTTTCGCCAATTCAAGCCCAATTCTACATCGTACATCTAAACTTCATTACTAGCACATTCCAATGTCCCAAATCACCTAACGAAGCGATCCAAGCCATAAAATCTATACTCCGAGATTGTTTACCAATAAGTCAACTCCCAATTGACTTTTCCAACTATCAAGCAAATTTGAGAGACTAAGTGCCTCAGTTCTCACCACGACCACTCCGAACCTGAAGCAACTGACCCAAAACAACATAAATAGGTGAAGCAACATATGATAAAGCAGAAACGGGGGAAACTGGATAACCCCACGGAACGACCGGCCGGGTCGTTACACCAGGTCAAGGCGCCTACTAGACATAGAAACATGTTCAAGATATACATATGCTAACAATGGATATAACATCAATGTAAGAGCAATGACAAAATATTTTTTTATTTACAATCGACAACGAAGTAATTGAAACATGAATGGTAGAAAGTAGTAAATGAGTAATAAAGAAATAACATAATTAGAACAGTGATGAGATGTAAATGAACTCAAACCAGGAAAAGGGGATGACAACCCAAATAATCAAGTCGCTCTTAACGCATGGACTTACACCAAAAATTACCCCGAGGAACCACACCTTATAAACCACAAGTCATGGATCACAATTTCCAAATCTTATACATATGGTACCTCGTTCCCACAATAACAATCATCTTCGCACGACAAAGCCCACGTGCTACCATGTACTTTGAAACTGTGATAAATATTAATTTAGATGAACGTAAGATATATTTAAACACCATAAAATATAATAAAAATCTTGAATAAAGTAAGGTGTCAAATGAAATAACGAGTTTATTTTAAAAATCTAGTAAAGTAAAATAATATACAATTTGTGCAAAACAAAGTATAAGATGGGTTTAGTTTAGAAATCAATAAAATTGAGTAAAAGTGTTAGTTTCAAACACAACAAAACATAAGTTAAATTAACGAAGTAAATTTAGAATTTTTTAAAGAAAAATATGATAACAGTTTTTAAGTACTGTAAACATGTAATAGGCAAGTGAGTATAATTTCAGAACCCAATTATAGTGAAAGTGCAATAACCATTTAGAATAATAAGGCACCGAGTGAGATAATGAGTTCTATATTAAGAGGCACAAAGAATAAAGCATGTTAATAATTAATTTATTTAAACGATTATGTTACCAACAACTCTACATAATATGATATAGTGACTCTATGTAATTAAATTCATATTGACAATCAATTCACCAAGTTATAACGGAGGCACAGATTGACATGCTAAAGAAACACAACAAATCACGTAGAATGCATAACTCACACAAGAACCACAATAGTTCCAACACTGAGATAACAACAAAAAATGAAATACAATCAAAATGCGGATAAATGATTGAAGAAAGAACAACGACCGTTCAAATCAACAAGTTGTTCCAACATGGAATGTACAATGAAAGTCACAACTGAGGTACCGCCACGTATTCATTTTTCACGATTTCAATCACAATCTTTTCATATATCACCGTGTGAGCCTTACATTTAGTTTTGAAAATCATATTTCCTGAAATAGCTACACGCGTTTTAGCCCACCTTATCTCCCCGCGTAGCTTCAAGTAGTTCCCCTACTAGCATCACGCGTATCAAAACCACCTTATCTCACCACATGTGTATTAACCCCTAGATTTTTATCACCTCACGCATATCAATATTACAACACAATCAGAACTCGCTCCATAAGTACCCATATGCCACAACTTGCCACAAAGTCAACAACACCAATATTTTCACAACAAATAGCCCATGGCTCAACCACAAGGTATACAACAATTTCAACAATAACAAATTGAATGAGAATTCTCAACAAGGAAAGGTATATCAATAACTAACAACTTCACCTCAATGTGATAACAACTGTTACAACTCCAACACAAATAACTCAACAAGATGATATTTCACGAAATGACAACTTCAACTAAAATTAATTCAAAAATTAATAGGTGACAAGACAATAAGGAAGGCAATAACTTCAACTAAAGCATATAAGATACAAATAACAAGTAAGAGGTAAAACAAGTGCTAACAATATCAAATAGAGCATGTAAGAGTAGATTACCAATGAGAGATATAACACGTTATGACAATTCAATTAAAGGCAGAGAAAGAGTCTAGATAATTTAAATCAATAAAATACCACATAGAGCCCATGTACCCGCTTATCACCTTGTGTATACGACTTTCACATAACACAAATAGCACAATCAACCCGAATCCTAAGGGGTATTTTTTTCGACGCAAAGTTAGGCAAGATACTCACCGCAACTAGGCCAACTCATCTGTCTGAAACAGCGTTTCCCCTAGAATTCACCTCCACAACACTCAAACCTAACCAAAAATGACTTAATAACATCAAACATTGCAAGAGAAATTAAATACAATAAGAAAAGTTATGATCTTTACATTTTCCCCAAAAAGTCAATGAAAATCAACGTCTGGTCCGCCTTGGATTCAGAATCCAAGCTTACCCGAGCAAAGCCTGAACCAATACAAGCTCATATGAATAAAAACTGGCTCAATCAGAGTCCGATATCAAACAATTCATCAAAATATCACTCTTCGATGTTCATAACACAAGAGATCAACCCACACTAGTTGGGTCCCATATCTACTAAAATGCTCCTCTAAAACTCGTCAAATTCAAGTATGTTGTTCTTCTAATTTAGGAGAACAAAACCCCAAAAGGAACTGAAAAATAAACCTCTAGCTTATTTTCAGTTTTTAAAATTTAGGACATAACCATATATCTGATTTAAAGAATTAAATGGGTTTTCAATTAAAATAGATTAAATGTTAAACCAAGGGAATGAATCAAAGGAAAATACTTAGGCATGGTCTAAACCTTACTCCATGGACGAAACTTGAAGAACATCCTTGAATTTTCACAATCCCAAACTCTCAAGATGAGAAAAGCTCCAACAACACTAATAGTCAAAAATGCTCAGATGTTCTACCTCATTTCTTGTTTCAAACTATATCGAAACTCACTTTTGATACCTCCAATGGATTCCTATAGAGATTTCAGTCAATTTAGGCTTTTGAATCACTCCATTTGACCTTATAATGAAGGAGATGTGTTGGTTTCAATTTGAAATAGTGCAGATTTTTAAATATGAATTCAGTGGTAATTTCGTAATTAATCTGAAAAAAATCTAGCAACCCAATTTTTAGTAAAATAATCATAAATTCCTCATACGATGTTGACACTTGATGATTTCAGTTGCTATGGTTCCAGAATTTTGATACCGGTATAATGGTTTAGTCGAAACACGAACCAAAGGCAGTTTGCTCAATATGGTAACCCTTATGCTCAAATCGATGTTGAAACGGAAAACAATCACCATACAACCTAAACTTATCCAGAACTCATAATAATTTAATCAAACTTTGTATACATGTCCAAAATCATCACACAAACTTATTGGAATAATAAAAATATTATTTCGAGTCCGTTTACCGAAAAGTCAAACTTTGATAAACTCTTCTAACTTAAAGCTTCAAAATAATCATTCTTTGAAATGAATCCCGCACTACTCAAAAACTGAAACCAACCATAAACACAAGTCATAATACATAGTATGAAAGTACTCAAAGTGTTAAACCATCGAATGGAACCCTAAAGCTCAAAATGACCGGTCGGGTCGTTACAACCCCAGGACTCTATTGATTGCTGTAGGGAAAGACTGCATAACATGATAGTATTAGAGTCCCACAGAGTGGACTTCACCACATTTCAGTTGGAAGGCAGGGACCGTAGATGGTGGTAGTTCTATATTCTCAGCAGACCAGTAAGTTCTCCTTCCTTGACTTGGGACCAACTCACACGTATATTTTTGGAGAAATACATTCCTCCTCTCAGGGGGAAGAGTTATAGGGTCAGTTCAAACGGCTCCAGCAGAGTCAGATGTCTATGACCAAATAAGGCGAGATTCTTTGAGTTGTTTCTCCATGCACTTATGATGCTCCCCCACCGATTCTGAGAGAGTGCAAAGGTTTATTGCGGGCTTGCACTATGGTATACAGATTATTTATCGCCCGAGTGATTGAGATAGAGACTCCTTACGAGCATGTTGTTGAGATAGCTTGGAGGATTGAAGGTATCTGTCAGTTTGGCCGAGAGCATGCATCGAGGGACAAGCGGCCTCAATATTCTAGAGGGTTCAGTGGTGTTCCGTCTGGGGGCAGAGGTCAGTTTGTGAGGGGCTAGTATAGCAAGCCTACATATTCAGCACCGTCTCCATCTCCAGGTGCTCCAGTTCAGCTCTATTTCAGCCCCACTCCAGAGAGCTCCTACCGTCCATCGTCTATTAAAGGTTCTTCCAGTGGGTGCTTTTAGGTCCTCATGGTCAGATCCAGAGTCAGTAATCTTCTGCACCGAGAGGTTGCTATGAGTGGGAGAGATTTTTCGTGTGAGGAGATTTTACCCCAAACTTCGGGGCAAGGCAGTACAATAGGGCCATCAACCTATGATTACCATAGAAGCTGTCGCACCAGCCATCTGACAGACTAGAGGCGGGGGAGGGGGGAAGGTGGGTAAGGTTCGCCCTAGAGGTGGATGTCAGTCACGTGGTGCTCCAGTTACGTTCTATGGTTTTCCTTCTAGAGAATATGCAATAGCCTCAGACATCGCAATCACATGTATTATTTCTGTCTATGGTAGGGATGCTTTGGTACTATTTTATCCAGGGTCTACGTATTTGTATGTTTTCTTTCTATTTGCTCATTATCTAGGTGTCCATCATTAGTCCTTAGGTTCTCCTATATATGTGTCCACGATAGTAAGTGATTCTGTTGTTGTGGATCGGATTTACCCATCTTGTATTGTGAATTTCTGTGTAATGAGACCAGAGCAGATTGTCTATTCCTCGGCATAACCGACTTTGAGGTCGTCTTGCATGGACTAGTTATCTTCGTACCATGACGTTCTTGATTTTTATTCTAAGACTATTACCTTGACGATGCTAGATTTTCCTAGATTTGAGTCGAAGGGTTCATTTATCAGTACATCTAGCAGGGTTATCTATTTCTTGAAGGCTCAACATATGGTCAAGAAGGGTTGTTTGGCTTATCTGGCTTCTTTTGAAGATAATGTTGTAGAGACTCCCACGATTGATTCAGGGGCCGTGGTGCAGGAGTTCTATGATATGTTTCCTTCTGATTTACCAGACATGCCACTAGATTGTGATATCGATTTTAGTATTAATTTGGCACCAGGTACCCAACCTGTCTCTATTCCATCGTACTGCATGGCTCCGAAAGAGTTGAAGGAATCGAAGGAACAACTTGAGGAGTTGCTAGCTAAAGGGTTTGTCAGGCCGAATTTGTCACCTTGGGGTGCACTGGTATTGTTTGTGAAAAATAAGGATGGGAGTATATGGATGTGCATTGACTACCGCCAGTTGAACAAGGTTACCATTAAGAACAAGTACATGTTGTCTTGTATTGATTATTTGTTTGACTAGTTTCAAGGTGCCAGGATATTCTCTGAGATCGACTTGAGATCTGGGTATCATTAGCTGAAGATCCATGCTTCATATGTTCCGAAGACAGCTTTTCAGACTAGATATATGCACTATGAGTTTCTAGTGATGTCCTTCGACTTGACCAATGCCCCGATGGCATTTATGGATTTGATGAACCAGGTGCACAATCCGTATCCTTATCCATTTGTCATTATCTTCATTGATGAAATATTGATCTACTCGGGTAGTAAGGAGGAGCACGAGCAGCATTCGATAGTTGTGCTTCAAACATTGCGAGAACAAAAGTTATATGCTAAGTTCTTTAAGTGCGAGTTCTTGTTGGATTCTGTGTGTGATGACCCGATCGGCCATTTTTTGTAATTTCACCATGTTCCCCCTTATTTATATGTTTCACATATGTGTGTTTATGATCTTATGAGTTTCAAGGTTAGTTAGTTTTGTTACGGGACGCTTTCGGGTTGATATAGACCCTTGATTCTTGACTTAAAAGTTTATAGTAGAAAGTGTTGAACAAACTTTGACTTTTGTTATAACGGCCCCGAAACTATATTTTTACAGCTCCGATAGCTTGGAATCGTGATTTCGTACTTGAGCATATGCCTGAAGTTCATTTTGGATGTTCGTAGGTTTATTTGTGTTGATTTGCCAAAATTTGGCAGTTTGAAGTTGAAATGTTTAAATGTAGGTTGACTTTTAGATATCGAACTCGGAATTTTATTTTGGGACATGGAAATAGGTTTTTATGGTATTTAGAACTTGCCTACAAAATTTGGTGTTGTTAGGAGTTGATTTGATAGGATTCGGACTTTTATTTGTAATTTTAGAAATTCTTGAACTTTATATTGAAATCCATGTGTTTTAGTGTTCGAGTCACAGTTTTATATGTTAGTTTTGTGTTTTAATCGCACGATGGGTTCATATGATATTTTTACACTTGTGTGGATGTTTTGGTTTGGAGCCCCGAGGGATCGAATGAGTTTCGAACATGTATCAGAATGGTTTGAACATAAAATGAATTGATGGTGTGTTGGTGCTCTAATGTCGCAATTGCAAGCACCAACTTCGCAATTGCAAAGGTGACAGTAAGGGGGAAGACTTCACAAATGTGACTTCCCCATCACATTTGCGAAGGCAGTAGATTTTGGACTGAGTTCGCAATTGCGAACATTTGTTCGCTTTTGTGGTGTACCCAGCTTCGCAATTGCTAAGCCTTTATCACAAATGCAATATTGACTTAGGATGTCAGGGTTCGCAAATGCGAGCCCTGGTCTGCAATTGCAAGGGTTCGCACAAATGCGACATCTGCAGCTAGTTAATGGGCTGGGAGACAGGATTTTAGAACACATTCTCTCATTTTTTAACCCTAGACTCAGCAGGAGGCGATTTGGAAAGGGAAATTCACATACAAATATTGGCTAAGTGATTCTGATCTATTTCGAATTATATTCTATCAACATACTTAGATTTTAACATCAAAATCATGTGAATCAAAGTGAAAAATTGTGAAACATTGTCAAGTTTGTGAAAAATAAGAAATTGAGTTTGTGAGTCGATTTGGACTTGGATTTTGAAACTAATCACATATATGAACTCATGGGTTCATGGGTAGACGGAATCTACCATTGGAACCATGTTTAAATCGGGCGAGCCCCAGGTTGTCTTTTCGGGAAAAGTGTAAGGATATTAGGTTTATCTATTGCAATTGATTTCCCCTACATTGTTTGATGATATTAAGTCAATTTTGGTTAGATTTGAGCCGTATGGAGGAGAATTTAACAAAAAAGCTATTTCTGAGTTTTGAATTGACCTAGTTGAGGTAAGTTTCTTGCCTACCTTTGTATGGAGGAACTACCCCTTAGTATTTGTATTGTTTGATTCATTTGTGCTATGTTAAAGACATGTATGCAAGGTGACGAGTGGGTACATGGGTTGTACGTGGTATTTGACCGGTTTAAGCTACTTAGACTCTATCCATGATTTAATTAAATTATAGTATCATGTTCTATATTCTCATAGTCAATCTATTCCTACTTGTATCAGTCTATACGTACATGCCTTAAATGATTTCGCTAACACTTGTTCCACATCCTAATTGATAGATTGCTCTCATGCTTTAGTTGAATTTTTTGCCTCTATTATTGTTACATGTAATCTCTTCAATTGTTGATTATCATTATTTGAAGTTATTATTCGTCCTATCTCTTAATGTTTAGTATCATTATTTGAAGTTATTGTTCATGTTATCCCTTCCCTTGTTGATATCCATTATTTGAAGTCATTGTTATATGTTACCTCTTTCATTATGAGTTATTCTTATTAAATAACGTGGTTATGAATTATCTCTCATTGTTGAGTTATTGGCTTTGAAGTTGTGAAAGTCGTTATCACGTTGAGGTGAAATTGTTATTGTTGAATATCTTCCTTGTTGAGAATTTTACATTCATTGTTGTTGTTGATATTCTTGTACGCGTTGGTTGAACCCTGAGCTATTGTTGTGGTGTCGTTGATTGTTGGAAAATTGTGATATATGGGCACTTGTGGCGCGAGTTGTTATTGTAATGTGATATTGACGTGTATGTGGTGGTATAAGTCTTGGTGAACATGTGAATGTGGCAGTATAAAGGTGGAACTTATGTGTGTGTTGCTTGTAGGGGAACTACGTGAAGCCACGTGGCGCCATAAGGTGGGATAAAGTGAGTGTAGCTATTTTAGAAAAATTGTTTTAAAAAAAAATATTTCAAAATGTAAGGCTTCACGGTAGTATAAGGAAAGATTGTGATTGAAATTGAAAAATATGAATTTGAGGTGGTACCTCAATTATGATTATTAATTATACGAGGTGGTACCTCGGTTGTGATTTTATTGTACACGAGGTGGTACCTCGTTGTCATTCTTTTTGTTTATTTAATGTTGCAAAGAGTTTTGGTGGGAATATTTCTTATTGTTGTATTCTTTATTGTTCTAGAAATTGTTGTCCGTATATGATCATTGTAGTTCTCTTTAGTTGCTTCTTTTATGCTATTTCCATGTTTAATTCCTGGAATTAATTCATGTTATTATATTGGTTCATATTAATTATTTATGCGCTTTCCATTATTTAACCTTATTACATTTTCATACTGTCTATTTATATCCTAGTAGGTGTCTTGACCTGGCCTCATCACTACTCTATTGAGGTTAGGCTTGATACTGATTAGTTACCGTTGTGGTCTACTCATGCTACGCTTCTGCACAATTTTTGTGGAGATCTAGGTATGTCTGCTCGTACTGGTTATTAGAGATCATTTGTAAATACCCTACGGAGACTTCAAGGTATGCCTACTCGGCGTCCGCAGACCTCGAAGTCATCTTCCTTACTTTTTGCTACTGTTGTATTTCCTTTCATTCAGGCAGTGATGTACTAGACGCTTTAGCTCACTCTGTAGAGCTTATAACTCAGTTCCATCGAATTTGGGGGAGTACACTGTTGTTGATCCGGCTTTTGGAAGTTTATATCAGTTATTCAGCCTTGTTTTAGTATTTGTTAATTATTTCTCTCAAGTTGTTAGTAATTGTTAGGCTTACCTAGTCATAAAGACTAGGTGCCATCACGACATCTTTCGACGGGAAATTGAGGTCGTGAAACTGTGGGATTCTTGGGGCATGTGCTATTAGGTGAGCATATTAAGGTAGATCCCAGGAATATCAAGGCATTCCAGAGTTAGCCTCATCCTACCATAGTGACCCAGATCAGGAGTTTCTTGGGGTTAGCGGGTTATTATCGATGGTTTGTGGAAGGTTTCTCATCTATTGTGGAAACATTGACTAGATTGACCCACAAGGGCACTCCATTACGATGGTCCGATGATTGCAAAGTGAGGTTTCCGAAGCTCATGAATGCATTGACTACAACACTGGTGTTGGTGTTTCCCTCCAATTCAGGGATGCATACTATGTATTGTGACGCTTCACGTGTTGGCTTGGGTTGTGTATTGATGCAAGAGGGTGAGTTATTGCATATGATTCACGTCAGTTGGAGCCTCACGAGAAGAATTACCCATACATGATCTGGAGTTGGACGCGATAGTTCATGCTCTCAAGATCTGGAGGCGTTATCTTTATGGGGTCTCTGTGAGGTTTACACCGATCATCGCAGCTTGCAACATTTGTTTAAGCAGAGGGATCTTAATTTGAGGCAGCACAAGTGGCTTTAGTTACTAAAGGACTATGAAATTACCATCCTTTATCATCCGGGCAAGGCGAATGTTGTTTCGGATGCCTTTAGAAGAAAGGCCGAGAGTATGGATAGTTTGGCATTCATTTAGGTAGTGGAGAGGCCATTGTCTTTGGACATACAGTTCTTGGCTAACAGACTTGTGAGTTTGGATATATCAGAGCCTAGTCGAGTTCATGCATGTGTTGTGGCTCAGTATTCATTATTTGAGCGGATCAAGGCTCGTCAATACGATGATCTGCACTTGCTGGTTCATAGAGAGACAGTACTACGGGGGTGTCAGGGAGGTTTCTAATGGTGAGGATGGTGTTTTGCAACTCCAGGGTCGCCTATGTGTTAAATATTTATGGCTTGAGGGAGAAGATTCAAGAGCAGGCACACAATTCTCAATATTCTATTCATCCAGGTGCTACGAAGATGTATTGAGACCTGAGGCAGCATTATTGGTGGTGGCGGATGAAAAAGGACATAGTTGAGTATGTCGCGAGATGTCTAAATTTCCATCATGTTAAGTATGAGCACCAGAGGCCAGGTGGCCTACTTCAGCAGATGGTTATACCGAAGTGGAAATGGGAGCACATCACTATGGACTTTGTAGTTGGGTTCCCGCTGTCACGCTCCCCTTTTTTTCCTCGCGGAATCGGGGTTTCTACATTTTGGAACAACTCATTTCCTTTTGGGATGAGTTATGGAATTTGAAGAGTCGCCACCTGACGGATTAAGGTGTGTTAAGGCACCTAAAGAAAATAACTCATAAATCGGTTTACATTACCACATATTGGGTAAGGACTCTAAATTACCATGTGGGGAAGGTGTTAGGCACCCCTGGAGGTCCATAATGGTGGGTCCCGACCAAACTCAATTTAAGTGAATTAGTCATAAAGCAACTTGAACAAATAAAGATTATTTTAAGAAAACGGGAATAAGGGGGTCCTAGGTTTATTAGCCTATGGGATCACTTTTGTACAATACTCCGTAAACTTTCCTCAAATAGAGGTGTTACGCGTAGCATTAGCACACATGACATCATATCCTTTACTACCCAATTACCCTCCCCATGCGTGCATTACCCGTCCTTTACTTATGGCCCTGGAGGTGCCCAGGGCCTCTATTTAAGGTGGTTCTAGACTCACCTATGGTGCTTAAAAGGAGAAAACTAAGCGTCAAACAAAAGAAAATTGGACTATCACATAAGGAACATTTAAGGGCTCAGATTTACCTCCACAAGTAAAAAAACAATTGCACACCTCAAACAACAGTTTTAAACGATTTAAAGTCCTATAGCAGGATATCTAGATGAGCATAAAGCAGAATATGTAGCATTTTATTAAGACGAGGTAGTGAATACCTAATCAGTTTGCTTACTGATTTTATTACTTACCAGATCTGGGCAGTTTGTAGGTAGTCAAACAAACACGGTTTTAAAATTCAGAACTTTAATCAACCTACAGGTCCGCCTATGTGATAACTGGTCAGGATCCTATAGGCATAGTATCTAATCATGAATCAAACCATAATAATAAACAAGCGATTGATTTATAACAGGAAAATTTTAATCTGTTTAGACTCTATAGGCATGTTGTCTGTGCAATGAAAATGATCATAAGCATTACTTCAGGACATATAAACACATAAATTGATTTTACATATTTATCTCTACAAACATGATATCTAAGTGTCAAATTGTTTTTAAACTTATTCCTTATAGGCATGAAGGCTAAGTGATGAAACTGATTTTTATATGTTCTTCCTATAGGCATGATATCTAGGCGAATAAAGTTGTTAACCAGTTTTCAAGAAAATTCAACAAGGGAATTCCTAGTGACGTGATTTCTAATGCATACATGATGGTTTGAGAACATGATTATTAATGCAGAATTGGTAAATGACCTTGAAGCAAGATTTCTAATGCAAATGTGAAATACAAGATTTCAAAGAATGAGACAAGCCCTATAGACATGGTTTCTTATGCATATAGATAATCACAACAATCATACGGGCATGATTTCTACCCTATCCCCACAAAGTTATATGTAAAAGTACCTCCCAATTTTACTAATAACCCCAATATCTCTTTTTACAAGAATTATTATTATAGACCAAATATAAATGAATTATAGAATGAAATGACTATGCTATAGAGAGCCTGGATAGGCCCAACAGTAAACCTGGAAATCCAAGACTTCAACCAAATCTGAAGTGTGCCAGTATCTCATAGTATACCAAATGGTCTTCTGGTGCATCAAAGTTCCCAAGGGCCTCAGGGACCCCCGGCAATGCTTACACCAGAAACCCTTTTAAAGAAACATTTTTGTGAACAAGTGTGGAAAAGCCTGCTCCAGTGTGTCAGAGTTCGGAGGAGTCTCATGGACTCCTAGGTAGTGCTCACACTGGAGGGGCAAGACCCTAGATATCTAAGAGTAGGAGTCAAAAATAGTACATAAAAATAGGAGATGGTTTTAAGAAAAAAGCTTGGTTTTTAAGACGTAAATAGGAACAAACATAGTCATTTCAGCACTTTGAGTTCAAACAAAGGTTCCAGCAATCAAACAACAGCCAGAAATAGGCATAAACCACTTCAAGAAAAATTTCACATTGCCTAAAATTGACCTAGTTCATTAGTTATTACTAGGTGGGCATATAGCATGCTGGGAATAGAATAATGAACAGACAACTACACAGAGAAGGGTAGCAGGGGTTGGGAACATAGAAGTCAGGAACACATAAAACAGGACAAACATGAAGGCAAGCTTGTTGAGAAACAAGTGGATAAGTATCCTGGAATAAATAAGAACATGCTAGAGTGTATGAACCATATTGACATGCTGGACAGGACAATTTCATGAGAGTTGAGGCAAGCTAATTAACAGAGACATAAAGCAGGCAAAGGCAGGTTGACAAAGAAATTACATAACGTACAGAATAAGACATAATGATAGAGATAGACATGCTGGTTAAGGGCAATAAACAGGAAAGACATAAGCCTACTACACAGAAGTAGTCATGTTAATTGATATCAATAAACAGGAAAGAGAGGAATTTAACTATGTAGAAATAGTCATTCTGATTGGGAGCAATAAAAAGGAAAGCACATAGATTTATCTACACAACATATGGAATTATAATAGGAGTGGAGACATACCAGTTAAGAAATAACAATAAGAAGGTGAAAGTATGCAGAACCCAATAGCCTAGCCTTGGCTTTCAACCGGCTAGACAGTGTAGCAAATACAAGTAACAGAAAGGTTTGAATAAGAGCAAGAGTTTGTGTCTGTGTGTTTGTTTCTTTCTAAATGTTCGTGTTAAAGAAAAATAAGAGGTGGGGTTTATATAGCACTTAGCAAAGTAAGACAATTAAGGAAATAAGATTACAATTCTTAAGTAAGGCAAACAAATACAATCAATCAGTGAGTTGGGGCTAAACCCAAGCCAATTGATACAAAATGAATCTGGGAAAGATACCTTAAAATAAGGAGAACAGCCCCGATTGGGATTCAAATAAAGTAAATAAACCAATCATAGACTGTATAAGAGTCAATTAAATCCCATAATCAGGCTATAATCTAATTAAGGCAAGTAGTACTAATTAAAAGTCATAAATAAGGAAACAGGTAAAATCACAGGGAAGTACTAATTTTAATAGGAAAATATAATTCGAACGCTAATAATATCAGTCCGTCTATTTTGTTTGATAGAGATAACGGTAACGGGAAAATATTGAAGTAAATAATGAAATAAGCAGAAAAACCTAGGGTTTAAAGCATATACACAAAAATTAGTCGAATTAGTAAAGATAAACAGATTCAAACACTTAGAAACTTAAAAACCTTTTTGAAGAGAACTTAATACGAAACCCTATTTTCAGAAAAGACTGGAATCAAATAGTAATAAGGAAAAATAGAAGGTTTTCCGAAGAAAAATATCCAATAATGCTTAAAATCGTCTCTGATCTACAAGGATCTAAACAGACCTACATAAAAAGAGATTAGGTTTTCGAAAATGACAGAGATGAAATGAAACCTGGTTTAAAAAATGGATTCGAGCCATAAACATGGAGAAAATAATACTCACAAACGGAGATGGTCATAGGTAGGCCTATCAAAGCTGTTTTGAAAAAAATTTGGGTTGAATCTCTTTGAGATTCTTCTATAAATCAACATAATCGAACAACCAGAAGAGGTGAGAGGCCGGTAAGGGCCGGAAATTACAGAGAAACCCCATGAACGTGTGGTTTTCTGGTGATGGCGGCTAGGTTTTACAGGGGTGCTTGAGAGAGAAGAGGGGAGGTCAGGGAGAACGAAGACGGTAGAACAAAAGAAAATGAGGGGGTTAGGGTTGAGGTTAGACAAAAAAAAAGGAAAAGAATAATGTAGACCATTGATCTCAGAGATCAACGGCCACGATTAGAGAAGGTTGTGGGTCGAGCATGGGTTATTTAATTTGGACTGGGGCGGACTGGGCTAGGATTTTAAGTAATTGGGTTGTGTAATTGGGTTAAAACGAAATTGAAAGGGGCTATTTTCACGACCATAAATCCCACCGTCGGGCCGTGATGGCGTCTAATGTTGAACCCGCTAGACAAGCCAACGTGCATAGCTAAAATAGCATAATAACCTCAATTTAACAGAATAAACTAAAACATTTCACAATTAAACAACGGGAATAAATACGGTTTTAAGCTAAGTAAAGTCAATCATAATACAACATCGCATAAATTTCCCAAAACCTGGAGTCACAAACTCACAAACTGTCTATAAGAGTGCTAAATACAAGTCTGAAAGGAAATACATGAGTGTCTCTAAAACTAGAGGAAAAACAAGACAGAAGCGAAGACATAGGAACGGGAGAGACGCCAAAGCCCACGAACGCCAGTGGGTATACCTTGAAGCCTCTAGAATAAGTTGGAGGACACTCTCACTAATGATGTCCTCCAGGTCAGGCTGCGTAATATGCACAACATAAAAAAGTGCAGTTCTAGCATCAGTACAACCGACCACATGTACTGGTAAGTTCCTAGCCTAACCTCGGCGAAGTAGTGGCGAGGCTAGAACCAGACTACCAAATAAACCTGTGCAGTTCAAATAAACATGTACATATATACAACGGATAAGAAATAAAGGGAGAAAACATCTAATAAATGAATGGGGCATGCTGTGGGGAGATAACAGTTCATATAAGAAATCTCAAATAAGGAAAAGAACAACAAGGCCAAAATATCATTAAGGACTAGAAATCACAAACTTGCACGGCATCACCCTTCGTGCTTTTACTCTTGTCCTCACTATGCAATGTATAATGTAATCAATGTAAATCATGGCACGGCATAACCCTTCGTGATTTTACTCTCGTCCTACTATGCAATGTATAATTTAATCAATGTAAATCATGGCACGACATCACCCTTCGTGCTTTAATCTCTTTCCTCACAGTATAATCAATGAATATCGGTACGGAATGGTACATCGTACAGTACGGCATCACCCTTCGTGATTTACACTCTTTCCTCACAATATCAAACAGTGCACGGCATCACCTTTCGTGCTTTACAATCTTTCCTCACAATATCAAACAGTGCACGACATCACCCTTCGTGCTTTAGCACTCTTCCTCACTCAAACAGCAATCACAAACAAGGAAAAGGGAGTAAACAGAATAGAAATAGTAATCCCGGCAAGGGAACAATATCAAACAATGCACAACATCACCCTTCGTGCTTTAACACTCTTCCTCACCCAAACAACAATCACAAACAAGGGCAAGGGAGTAAGCAGAATAAAATAGAAATCCCGGCAAGGGAACATCAAGTAAACAATTAAATCCCGGCAAGGGAACAATAACATTAATCTCAACATCCCAACAAGAAAGACAATATCAAAAGAAAAAATGATCCAGCAAGGGTATATTTTAGTAGATCTGTCTCTTTCTTTCACTTTCATTTCATAATTTACTCTATTACTTGAGCCAATGCTCCAAAGGATTCAATTATCTCATATATCTTCATCATTCGTGTTACAATCTGAGCCAATGCTCCAAAAGATACAATTATCTCATATTTCTTCATCATTCGTGTTACCATTTGAGCCAATGCTCCAACGAAGTTTAAATATTACAATTCCCTTCACATGTTCCTCACAACATATAGAAATCATCAATTAATCATGGAAATTACAACAATGTCAGAATATTCGTAATATAGGGACTCGCGGTTATGCTACACCCCAATGTATAGATACTCGTCACCATGCCTATACATCATATTTGACAATTAGAAATTAGCAAATAATACTCAACTCCTATTCCCTCAAGCTAAGGTTAGACAAAACACTTACCTCGAACCGGCTCAAAAATCAACTCGAAACCACACGTTTGCCACGAGTATCCGAATCCAAATGGCCCAAATCTATTCAAATAAATTTCATATCATAATAACATCTCAAACAACTGATTCTACTATTTAATTCAAAGTTACGGTGCGAAATTAGGTAAAATAACCAAAACGCCCCTCAAGCCAGCATCTCGGAGTCGGATAAATTTTACATTTTTATACCCTCGTATTCTCACGAGTCTAGCTATATAAAAATCTCTCAAATCGGAGGTAAATCACCCACTCAAACCCCAATTTTAGAAAAACCTAAGTTCTACCCAAAACACCCAATTTCACCCATGGAAATCATGGATTTTAAGTTGAAAACATGTTAAATGATGTTAATGATTGTAAGAATTGAGTAAAAACCAACTTACAATTGATTTGGAAGAAGTCTTGTTCTTGGAAAAATAGCTTAAGTGTGTTTCAGTTTGAGAAAATATGAAAAATGGAGTCACAATTCGGTTTAAATGCACTGCAGGCCACTGGTTGGCATGGAAATTGCGAACTGGGATTCGCAATTTCGAACACCCCTGACATAGTAATTGTGAAGTATAGTTTGCATTTGCGAACACTGAGAAAAAGGAGGGACTTCGCATTTGCGACCAGAAATGTCGCATATGCCAAGGTCCAATACTCGCATTTGCGAACAACATGGTCGCATTTGTGATCCTTGGCCAGCAAGGGTACCTTCGCATTTGCGATGAATAGCTCGCATTTGCGAGCTCGCATTTACAATGCTGGCTTTGCAAATGCGAAGCCTGCAGATCAGTTACGCTAGCAAATTCCAAGTTCAAAAGTGCAATATGTGGCCTATCCAAAACTCACCCGAGCCCTCAGGGCTCCAAACCAAATATACACACTACCTCAAAAACATCCTATTAACTTATCTGTGCGATCAAATCGCCAAAATAACATCATATACATCGAATTAAGCCTCAAAATCCATGAATTCTATCAAATTTCATAAAACATCACATTTTCTAAGTCCGAAACACGTCAAACTAAATCCGTTTTCAACCAAACTTTACAGGAAGTGCTTAAACCATATATAAGACATGTACCGGGCACCGGAACCAAAATACAGGCCCGATACCATCACTTTCTAATCAGATTTCATTTTCAATTTCCTTAAATATTTTCAGAAAACAATTTTATTCAAAAATTCATTCCTCGGGCTTGGGACCATGGAATTCGATTCCGGGCAAACGCCCAAGTCCCATATTTTCTTATGGAACCTCCGGGACCGTCAAATCACGTGTCTGGGTCCGTTTATCCAAAATGTTGACCGGAGTCAAATTTACTCATTTTATCATCAAATCTTAGCATTTTATCACAGAACTTCATATTTAAGCTGTCCGGCTACGCGCCCAGACTGCGCATGCAAATCGAGGCAAGTACAGATGAGGTTTTTAAGGCTTCGGAAGTACGGAATTAGTAGTAAAATAGGCGATGATCCTTTGGGTCGTCACATTCTCCACCTCTAAAACAATTGTTCTTCCTCGAACGGACAGAAGAAGGAAGTACCTGAGTCGGGGAATAAATGAGGGTAACGGCTCCGCATATCGGACTCGGACTCCCAAGTCGATGCCTTAGGAGGCTGACCTCTCCACTGAACACGATCATTAGGGAAACTCTTGGATCTCAACTGACGAACCTGCCGGTCTAGAATAGCTACCGGCTCCTCCTCATAAGATAAGTCCTCGTCCAACTGGATAGTGCTGAAATCTAACCCGTGGGCTGGATCGCCGTGATACCTCCGCAGTATGGACACATGAAAAACTGGATGTACGGCTGATAAGCTAGGCGGCAATGCAAGTCTATAAGCCACCTCTCCCACTCAATCGAGAATCTCAATCGGACCAATGAACCTAGGGCTAAGTTTGCCCTTCTTCCCAAATCTCATCACGCCCTTTATAGGCGACACTCGGAGCGATACTCGCTCACCAACCATGAAAGCCACATCTCGAACCTTACGATCTGCATAACTCTTTTGCCTGGACTGAGCTGTACGAAGCCTATCCTTAATGATCCTGACCTTGTCTAAGGCCTCCTGAACCAAATTTGTACCCAACAACCGAGCCACTCCCGGCTCAAACCACCCAACCGGATATCGACATCGCCTACCATATAAAACATCATAAGGAGCCATCTGGATACTCAACTGGTAGCTGTTGTTGTAGGCAAACTCTGCTAAAGGCAAGAACTGATCTCATGATCCTCCAAAGTCAATACCACAAGCTCGGAGCATGTCCTTTAATATCTGAATAGTCCTCTCGGAATGTCTATCCGTCTGAGGATGAAATGCTGTGCTCAACTCCACCTGGGTGCCTAAGTCTCGCTTAACTGCTCCTCAAAAACGCGAGGTAAACTACGCGCCCCGGTCCGAAATGATAGATACCGGCACACCATGAAGGCATACAATCTCCCGGATATATATCTCAGCTAACCTCTCTGATGAATAAGAGACTGCTACATGAATGAAATGTGCTGACTTAATCAGCCTATCAACAATGACCCAAACTGCATCGAACTTCTTCCGGGTCAACGGAAGTCCAGTAACGAAGTCCATAGTGATCATCTCCCACTTCCACTCGGGAAGCTCAATCCTCTGAAATAAACCACCAGGCCTCTGATGCTCATACTTAACCTGTTGACAATTCAAACACCGCGCCACATATGCCACAACATCCATCTTCATTCTACGCCACCAATAATGCTGTCGCAAATCCTGATACATCTTCGCGGCGCCCAGATGAATAGAGTACCGGGAACTATGGGCCTCCTCTAAAATCAACTCTCGAATCCCATCAACATTGGGCACACAAACTCACCCCTGCAATCTCAAAACACCATCATTATCTAAGGTCACCTTCTTGGCGCCTCTGTGCTGCACCGTGTCTCTAAGGACACACAAATAGAGGTCATCAAATTGCCGATCACGGATACGCTCCAATAATGAAGAACGAGCGACCGTACAAGCCAACACTCGACTAGGCTCAGAAATATCCAACCTCACAAATCGATTGGCCAAAGCTTGAATATCCAAAGCAAGCAGCCTCTGACTGACCGGAATAAAACCAAGACTGCCTATACTAGCTGACTTCCTACTCAAAGCATCTGCCACCACATTGGCCTTCTCCGGGTGATATAAGATAGTAATATCATAGTCCTTCAACAACTCCAACCACCTTCTCTGCCTCAAATTCAACTCTTTTTGCTTGAACAAGTACTAAAGACTCTTATGATCCGTGAACACCTCACACGCCACGCCATACAGATGGTGCCTCCAAATCTTCAATGCGTGAACAATGGCTTCCAACTCCAAATCATGCATTGGATAGTTCTTCTCGTGAATCTTCAACTTCCTCAAAGCATAAGCAATGACCTTGCCATCCTGCATCAACACTGCACCAAGCCCAATACGGGAAGCATCACAATAGACTGTATAAGGCCCTGAACCTGTGGGCAAAACCAATACCGGTGTCATAGTTAGAGTTGTCTTGAGCCTCTGAAAGCTCGCCTCACACTCATCCGACCATCTGAACTGGGCACCCTTCTGGGTCAACCTGGTCATCGGGGCTGCGATAGATGAGAACCCCTCCACGAACTGACGATAGTAGCCTGCCAATCCCAAGAAACTCCCAATCTTTGTAGCTGATGTTGGTCTAGGAAATTTCTTGACTGCCTCATATTCTTCGAGTCAACCTCAATACCCTTTCCTGATACGACATGACCCAGGAATGCAATTGAACTTAACCAGAACTCACACTTCAAAAAAATTTCATAAAGCTAACTGTCCTTCAGAGTCTGAATATCCACTCTGAGATGTTGCTCGTGCTCCTCCTGACTGCGGGAGTATATCAACATATCATCAATGAAGACTATCATGAACGAGCCCAAGTAAGGCATGAACTCTCGGTTCATCAAGTCCATAAAAGTTGCTGGGGCATTGGTCAACCCAAATGACATGACCAAAAACTCGTAATGCCCGTATCGAGTGCCAAAAGCAGTCTTAAGGACATCGGATGCCCTAATCCTAAACTGATGGTAGCTAGATCTCAAGTCTATCTTTGAAAATACCTTGGCACCCCGAAGCTGATCGAACAAATCATCAATCCTCGGCAGTGGATACTTATTTGATTGTAACCTTGTTCAATTGCCGGTAATCAATGCACATCCTCATCGAGCCATCCTTTTTCTTCACAAACAATACTGGAGCACCTCAAGGAGAAACGATGGGCCTAATGAAACCCTTCCCAAGCAAATCCTGCAACTGATCCTTCAACTCTTTCAACTCTGGCGGGGCCATGCGATATGGAGAAATAGAAATGGGATGGGTGCCTGGAGCCAGATCAATGCAGAAATCAATGTCCCTGTCGGGTGGCATCCTCGGCAGGTCTGAAGAGAAGACCTCAGGAAACTCACGAACCACGAGTACCGAATCAATAGAGGGAACCTCAACACTGGAATCACGCACATAAGCCAAATAAGACAAACACCCCTTCTCGACCATACAACGAGCCTTCACGTACCAAATAACACTACGGGTAGAATGACCAGGAGTCCCTCTCCACTCCAAACAGGGCAAATCCGACAAGGCTAAGGTCACCGTCTTGGCATGGCAATCCAAGATAGCATGATATGGGGATAACCAGTCCATTCCCAATATAACATCAAAGTCGACCATACCTAAAAGCAACAAACCAACACGGGTCTCAAGACCCCCAATCACCACAACACAAGAACGATGGACTCGATCAACCACGATAGAAACACCCACCAGTGTAGATACATAAACAGGAATACTCAGTGGATCACTAGGCATGACCAGGTATGGTGCAAAATAAGAGGACACGTACGAATACGTAGACCATGGATCAAATAGCACTGAAGCATCTCTATCACAGACCCGAATAGTACATGTAATGACTGCATCTGAAGACTCGGCCTCTGGCCTAGCTGGGAGAGCATAACATTGGTCTGGGCCCCACCACCCTGAACCATATCTCTTGGACGACCGACTACTGGCTGGCCTCCACCTCTGGCGGCCTATGCTCCACCTCTATGACCTCTACCTCCACCTATAGCACCTATACAACCACCTCTAGCTGGCTGGGCAGGCTGTGGAACACCTAATGCCTGTACCATGGCGCGAGAACCCTGATGTTGTGAACTACCTGATGCTTGAGGGAAAAATCTGGCAAGGTGACTCGGATCGCCACAAGTGTAACAAGACCTCGGCTGATGAGGGAACTGAATCTGACCCTGTCGACCTGAATGACCACCCCAAAAACTCTTATGCGGCAGTGCACTAATGGGAGCCGGTGGCGCACTGTAAGGATGCTGATCAGAATAGTGCGTCCGATAACCACGACCACCTGAAGTACCATGGGAAACCTTGTGAGCTGACTGAAAGGGTCTTGGAGGGTGACCTCTACCTGAAGATCCCTTCCTTTAGATGAGGCTCCACTGAAATGATCGAAATGACGGGGCCTCTTGTCATCCCCCTGACCACCACCCTGTGACATAATCATGTCAATCCTCCTGGCCACATTGGCCGCATCCTGGAATGATATATCGGTACCTGACTCTCTAGCCATCTGATGTCTGATAAGCCGGGCCAATCCCTCAATAAATCTCCGAACCCTCTCCTGATCAGTGGGAAGTATCATAAGAGCATGTCGGGCTAGAGCGATGAACCTGGTCTCGTACTAAGTGACTGACATAGATCCCTACTGGAGACGCTCAAACTGCCTCTGAAGGTCCTCTCTCTGAATAATGGGAAGGAACTTCCCCAAAAATACCTCTGAGAACTAAGTCCAAGTCAAAGGTGTAGATCCAGCTGGTCTATCTAGGCAATAGTCTCTCCACCAACTCTTGGCTACACCAGATAACCGAAAAGTAGCGAAGTCAACTCCGTTGGACTCCACCATGCCCATGTTCCCGAGAACCTCATGGCAGCTGTCTAAATAATCCTGGGGGTCCTCTGATGGTGAACCAGTAAAGGTAGCAGTGAATAACTTAGTAAACATGTCCAGTCTCCACAAAGAATCTGCTGACATAGTTGCTCCCTCTACTACCTGTGCTGCAATACCCGGCTGAGCTACTCCGGCTGGCTGAGGTGCCGGAGTCTGAAACTGTGGAGCTAGCTGCTCTAGCGTGCGTGTGATAGGAGTCTGGGCACCTCCCCCACCCTGAGAGACGGCTGGTGCAGTAGGAAGAAGACTCGCTTGTGCTACACTCTCCATGAGTCCGACTAGATGGACAAGGCGTCCTGAAGTACTAGGGCAGGTATGAACCCCTCTGGGACCTGAGTTGGTTCAACTGGGACTGCCAGAACTGGGACCTCCTCGTCAGACTTGACCTGAGGGTCCTCCCCTGGGGCTGTTGTTCTAGGCTGAGCTCGGCCCCGGCCTCGGCCTCTAGCACGGCCTGGTCCTCGATCTCGACCCCTCGTAGGAGCTGTAGTAGTAGCGTCGGGCTGCTGAGCGGAACAAAGGGAAGCATCCGTCCTCGCCATCTGCGAGAGACTAGAATAGAAACTCAATCAGTACTCAGAATTCATATAGCACGATAGAGATGAAAAGAAATATGGAGTCATCCTAACTTTTCAGCCTCTGGGGATAAATACAGACGTCTTGTACCGATCCGTTGGACTCTACCAAGTTGTCTGTGAGTTGTGAGACCTAAGTAACCTAGTGCTCTGATACCAAATTGTCACGCCCCGAAATCCCAGCGTCGGGCCGTGATGGCGTATAACGTTGAACCTGCTAGACAAGCCAACATGTATAGCTAAACTAGCATAATAACCTCAATTTAACAGAATAAACTAATACAATTCACAATTAAACAGCGGGTCTAAATACGGTTTTAAGCTAAGTAAAGGCAATCATAATACAACGTCGCATAAATTTCCCAAAACCTGGAGTCACAAACTCACGAACTGTCTATAAGAGTGCTAAATACAAGTCTGAAAGGAAATACATGACTGTCTCTAAAACAAGAGGAAAAACAAGACAGAAGCGAAGACATAGGAATGGGAGAGATGCCAAGGCCCACGAACGCCAGCGGGTATACCTTGAAGCCTCTAGAATAAGTTGGAAGACACTCCCACTAATGATGTCCTTCGGGTTCGGCTGCGTAATCTGCACAACATAAAGAAGTGCAGGCCTAGCATCAGTACAACCGACCCCATATACTGGTAAGTGCCTAGCCTAACCTCGGCGAAGTAGTGAGGAGGCTTGAACCAGACTACCAAATAAACCTGTGTAGTTCAAATAAACATGTACATATATACAACGGATAAGAAATATAGTGAGAAAACAATTAAGAAAGGAAGGGGGCATGCTGTGGGGAGATAACAGTTTCATATAAGAAATCTCAAATAAGGAAAAGAACAACAAGGCCAGAATATCAATAAGGACAAGAAATCACAAACTTGCACAGTATCACCCTTCGTGCTTTTACTCTCATCCTTACTATGCAGTGTATAATGTAATCAATGTAAATCGTGGCACGGCATCACACTTCGTGCTTTTACTCTCGTCCTCACTATGCAATGTATAATGTAACCAATGTAAATCATGGCACGACATCTCCCTTCGTGCTTTTACTCTCTTTCCTCACAGTGTAATCAATGAATATCGGTACGGAATGGTACATCGTACGGCACGGCATCACCCTTCGTGCTTTTACTCTCTTTCCTCACAGTGTAATCAATGAATATCGGTACGGAATGGTACATCGTACGGCACGGCATCACCCTTCGTGCTTTACGCTCTTTCCTCACAATATCAAACAGTACACAGCATCACCCTTCGTGCTTTAGCACTCTTCCTCACCCAAACATCAATCACAAACAAGGGCAAGGGAGTAAACAGAATAGAAATATAATCTCGGCAAGGGAACAATATCAAACAATGCACGACATTACCCTTCGTGCTTTAACACTCTTCCTCACAATATCAAACAGTGCACGACATCACCATTCGTGCTTTAACACTCTTCCTCACCCAAACAGCAATCACAAACAAGGGCAAGGGGGTAAGCAGAATAAAATAAAAATCCCGGCAAGGGAATATCAATTAAATAATTAAATCCCGGCAAGGGAACATCAATTAAACAATTAAATCCCGGCAAGGGAACAATAACAGTAATCTCAATATCCCAACAAGGGAGACAATATCAAAAGCAAGAATGACCCCGCAAGGGTATATTTTAGTAGATCTTTCTCTTTCTTTCACTTTCATTTCATAATTTACTCTATTACTTGAGCCAATGCTCCAAAGGATTCAATTATCTCATATATCGTCATCATTCGTGTTACAATCTGAGCCAATGCTCCAAAGGATACAATTATCTCATATTTCTTCATCATTCGTGTTACCGTTTGAGCCAATGCTCCAACGGAGTTTAAAGATCACAATTCCATTCACATGTTCCTCACAACATATAGATATCATCAATTAAGCATGGAAATTACAACAAAGTCAGCATATTCCCAATATAGGGACTCACGGTCATGCTAGACCCCAATTCATAGATACTCGTCACCATGCCTATACATCGTATTTGACAATTAGCAAGTAGCAAATAATACTCAACTCCTATTCCCTCAAGTTAAGGTTAGACCAAACACTTACCTCGCACCGACTCAAAAATCAACTTGAAACCACATGTTTTCCACGAGTATCCGACTCCAAATGGCCCAAATCTATTCAAATAAATTTCATATCATAAATAACATCTCAAGCAACTGATTCTACTATTTAATTCAAATTTACGCCGCGAAATTAGGTAAAATGACCAAAACGCCCCTCAGGCCAGCATCTCAGAGTCGGATAAATTTTACATTTTCAGAACCCTCGTACACTCACGAGTTTATCCATATAAAAATATCTCAAATCGAAGGTCAATCAACCACTCAAACCCCAATTTTAGAAAAACCTAAGTTCTACCCAAAACACCCAATTTCACCCATGGAAATCTTTGATTTGTAAGTTGAAAACATGTTAAATGATGTTAATGATTAAAAGAATTGAGTAAAAACCAACTTACAATTGATTTGGAAGAAATCTTGTTCTTGGAAAAATAGCCTAAGTGTGTTTGAGTTTGAGAAAATATGAAAAATGGAGTCAAAATTCGGTTTAAGTGCACTGCAGGCCACTGGTTGGCATGGGAATTGCGAACTGGGGTTCGCAATTGCGAACAACCCTGACATGGTAATTGCGAAGTATAGTTCGCATTTTCGAACACTGAGCTAAAGGAGGGACATCGCATTTGCGACCAGAAATGTCGCATTTGCGATGGTCCCATACTCGCATTTGCGAACAACATGGTCGCATTTGCGATCCCTGACCAGCAAGGGAAACTTCGCATTTGCGATGAATAGCTCGCATTTGCGATGCTGGCTTTGCAAATACGAAGCCTGCAGATCAGTTACACCAGCAAATTCCAAGTTCAAAAATGCAATTCGTGGCCTATCCAAAACTCACCCGAACCCTCGGGGCTTCAAACCAAATATAAACACTACCTCAAAAACATCCTATGAACTTATCTGTGCGATCAAATCGCCAAAATAACATCATATACATCGAATTAATCCTCAAAATCCATGAATTCTATCAAATTTCATAAAACATCAAATTTTCCATTTTAAGTCCGAAATACGTCAAACGAAATCCGTTTTCAACCAAACTTTACAGAAAGTGCTTAAACCATATATAAGACATGTGCCGGGCGCCAGAACCAAAATAGGGGCCCGATACCATCACTTTATAATCAGATTTCATTTTCAATTTCCATAAATATTTGCAGAAAATAATTTTACTCAAAAATTCATTCCCCGGGCTTGGGACCTCGAAATTCCATTCCGGGCATACTCCCAAGTCCCATATTTTCCTACGGAACCTCCGGGACTGTCAAATCACGGGTATGGGTCCGTTTACCTAAAATGTTGACCGGAGTCAAATTTACCCATTTTAATATCAAATCTTAGCATTTTTCATAGAATTTCATATTTAAGATATCCGGCTATACGCCCGGACTGTACACAAAAATCGAGGCAACTACAGATTAGGTTTTCAAGGCCTCTGAAGTACGGAATGAGCAATAAAATAGGTGATGACCCTTTGGTTCGTCACAACTATTTTGTTAAATACCCAATTAATTAATAAAATATTTTTTAATAATAATTAACAAATTATAAAAAAAATATTTTCATGCATTAAAATTATTTTAAAATAATTATTTGATATTATAAAAATATAAAAGCTTTTTCTGGCGAAATAAGGTAATAATATATACATGGGCTGTTATTGCAAAGTTATTGCAATTGTAACCCAAAATATATGAATGTGGCTATTTATGAAATAATTAAAGCTTGGTATAAATATAAATGATCTAAATTAAGAAATAAAATTATTATGAAACCACTTGTGCGGCAATTAGTAATTATTTATATAAATAAAGTACTGGGATAAATAAACAAAAATCCTTAGAAAAATGCAGAAATTATGAAAAATATTAATTGATGATCTTGCATTGTTTTGAAGCTATATATGTTTTTTTTTAAATAACATAGGGAAAAATTGGGTATCAACAGCCGCCCCTCTTTATCCGGGAGGGATGAAAGAGTTATCGGGTAAAGATATGATGGCCAATTTTCATCGAGTAGGGTGATTTGAGAGGCATAGGCCGCACTCTGGTTTCTGAGCTGCCTACATATCCCTGGTTTTATAGGAATCAGGTCGTGTGTAGTTCTGGATTCACCGGCGGAATATACGGATCAAGTTATCCCAAGAACGGACACAAGGTTTTAGAATAGGTGAAAGGGTTGCGGTGAGCGGTCTGGTTTGAAGTAGTATGAAGGGGTTGGAGCGTGACTGCTCCTGCCAAGATAATGGTTGCTTATCGGGTTACCTGCAAATACCAAATGTACTACAAGCATATATTTTTACATAAATTTAAACATGATGCAAATTCCCTTTAGACCATGAGAATTGTCTTTGGACGGTTGATGATGACGTCCTCGTACCATGATGTCCTGGGCCATATTGTGCAGGAAGGGATTCGAAGGCCATGAGGTGATGTTCTCTGGCCATGAAAATGCTGCCTCCGAACCATGACGCCTTTGAATAATGATATGCAAGTTCGAGAGATCCTCAGGCCATGGTTTGGTGTCTTCCGGCTATGAGGATGATACCCTCGAACTATGACGCCTTCAGACAAGTTGGCGATATTTCAGCCCATGAGGTGCAAAATATGATGCCAGAAGCAATAAGACACGGCTTAGTCTTGTATGAGTTGAGGGTAGAGCTTAGGCTGAGAAAAGAAAAATAGATAGTGCAAGGGAGATAGTGCTCAGTCTCGTGTGAGATTCGGGATAGTGCTTAGTCCCATGCAACATGAAGGAAGTGCATAGCCCTATGCAAATAGAGAGGCAGGGCATAGCCTCATGCGAGATTGAGACAAAGCTTAGTCTTATGCAAGATTTGGGACATGGCTTAGTCCCATACAAATAGAAGGCAATGCTTAGCCTTATGCAGATACGGAGGCAGGGCTTAGCCTTATGCAAGATTCGGGACAGTTCTTAGTCCCATGCAAAGTGAAAGACGTGCTTAGCCTTATGCAAATAGAGAGGCAGGGGTTAGCCTCATGCGAGATTGAGACAGAGCTTAGTCTCATGAAAAGTGAAGGTACTGCTTAGCCTTATGCAAATACGGATGCAGGGCTTAGCCTCATGTGAGATTGATACAGAGCTTAGTCTCATTGCAAGGTTCAGAGCAGTACTTAGTCTGATGCAAAGGGAAGGCAATTCTTAGCCTTATGCAAATATGGAAGCAGGGCTTAGCCTCCTGCAATGTTGAGATAAAGCTTAGTCTCATGCAGATGGAAGGCAGAGCTTAGCCTTATGAAAATAGGGAGGCAGGGCTTAGCCTCGTGCAAGATTGAGACAGAGCTTAGGCTCATGCAATGAATGAATAATACATGATAGCAGAGTATTTCTTAGCTGGTAATGGGTTCGGTATCCTTGTTGTTTTTAAGACTGTGATTCCAAGGTGCTCATATTCCTTATTCCTGCATTCAAAGAAAAAATCGTGGGTTCTGTAAGGGGGAGGTCGGTTCGTGCCTCTGTAGGCTTGCTTGAATTGCTTCTCTATGTCTAAGGATCATGTCCAAATTATTGGGGTAACATTTTCTAAAAAGAGTTTATTTCAAAAGCAGGCATGCATGGTTTTCAAAGACATAGTAAAATATAGTTTTAGAAATTGGTTAGATGAACCAGTGACTGACACAATCAAATACATTGCGACAGCTTCTGCCGTAGAATTTTGAGGGCCTTCCTCAAAATTCTGCCCTAGTTAACTGGACGATATTTCTAACTAATCTATATGCTGCGATCGGCTGAACTTGCTCTGGAATTTTGAGGGTTCTCCTCAAAATTCTGCCCCAGTTTCTGATTGTGGGGAAAAATAGAAATTTTATTGAATTGTGACCGAACCCACAGGGCTGCCTACGTATCCCCACTTAATCGGGAATCAGGTCGAGCGTAGTTCAATTTAAATCATTTACTTCTCTGACGATCTCCTCGGGTATTGTATCATCTTCTTCTTCTGAATCGCTGTCCTTTTGTTGCGTTGTCTCATTACATGTCACAGTCGTTGGTTCATCAAGATAAAAAATAGCAATTTTGTAGGGATAAAGATATAAAAGAAAGATAGTGAAAATAAAACATCAAGCCAAAAAATGTCAAACAAAATGATTTTCAATAACTCAAATAACTTTTTTGGAATCTTCAAAATTATTACTTAAGACAAAAAAAATGCAAAAGTGAAAATCATTTCTTTTTTTAAAAATAAAAATAAACAATGGCATTCAGCCTTGCTACCCCGGGACTCGTCGTGCCCTTGATGGTCTAACAGTCCAGTTCTTGAGGAATGCTCCTTTCTCCACAGCTTGGATGGTAGGACCTTCCTCCTCCTCCTCCTCGACAATTACACAACAGTCCATGTCATTGTCTTCCAAGGACAAACTCCTCAATGTCGCCAACGCTTCTTTCTCCTGTGATCCCTATAAGATATCGGCTTTCTAGAAGGTCTGATTCAGGTGTGGTACAGGCTGCTCAAGTGGATATTATGGACCACTCCACGGCAGTGACAAATCTTGGTATTCTTGCAAGGTGTATTGATATCCCAACCCAAAAGTGGTACCATAGTGCTTAGGCTGTATTGGTTTGGAGATTTCCTGAAGATTCTTACCAAGCCCTTTGCCGGGATCATATCCCTCCATGCTAGCATGCTTGCTATCTTGATACTCCACCACTTATCTTTCTCAATCGTGTTGACTCGTTCGATACGATGGTAGGTTTCTCCACCTAACCTTCTTCTATTTTCAATCAGCGAGATAGTCCGACTAGTGTAAATGTGTTTGCTCCCATCTCCATGGATAAATACTTCCTGGTGGTTCCATTCAAACTTCACGGCCTGATGTAAAGTAGATGCTACAGCCCCAGCAGCGTGTATCCATGATCGTCCCAACAACATATTGTAAGAGGCGGATATATCCAATATATGAAACTGAACATCAAACCATGTAGGGCCCATCTGCAGGCAGAGATTAGTTTCTCCAATGGTAGTTGTCTGAGACCCGTTGAATGCTTTCACATTCATAGTTCCCTGTCGTATCTCATGTAGGCCTTTGCCCAACCTCTTCAACGTTGTCAATGGGCAAATGTTGAGGTTGGATCCTCCGTCAATCAAAACTCTGGCGATAAACTTATCTTTGCATTGCACTGTGATGTACAGTGCCCTGTTGTGATTCAACACTTCAGGCGGCAGCTCGTCCTCGTGGAAGGTGATTTTATGGCTCTCTAGCACATGCCCCACCAGATTGGCCATTTCTCCACCACTGATGTTGTTTGGTACATATGCTTCACTCAACACCTTCATTTCATGTGTGCTTGAGAATTTTGCAGCAACAACATGATAGATGTCTGAGCGGGAGTCTTGTTCAGATGATCAATGACAGAGTACTACCTTACATATATCTTCCTCCAGAGGTCATTTGGACCAGTCTCAATGACGCGCGTTTTGTTAGAAGCATTCTTACTGGTTTCTCCTAAATGTTCAGGTGTATAAACCCTTCCTGTTCTGGTCATACCTTGTGCAGCAGCGGACTCTTCCGTCTAGGACTTTCCCTTTCTTCTTGCCTCGGCCACATAATCCTAGGGTACAAAATTAGAACTGAAGGGTGGTGTGGATGCCACCGTTACAATGAAAGGTATGGCCACCTCCACTTCAAATGGAGTGAGTATTTCAGCGGGTGACATTATTTCTACCTCTAAAGGAACCGATGCGGCTACTTCAGCTCCAACTAGCTATCGTGCCTACACCACAATACGATTGAGTGTGACTATAGGTTTCTTAGGATCATCACTTTCATGAATAAGCCCGATTGATCCCTTGGGATCCCAATCTTCATCAGTTTTTATCGCATTGACCCCTCCACCCCTATGATCTGGGAGAGGATTGTTGCGAACATTGGATGCAGTTTCCATTTCATGTGTGACCTTATTGTCAATCAGTGTTTGGATCTTGTCTTTCAAGGTGTAGCACTTGTCAATAGTGTGTCCCTTCATACCGGAATAATATGCACGTCTTGTTTGGATTGACCCATTGAGATGGATTCTCCGTGGTCACAACGGGAATAGGGGTGACATATCCAGCGGCTTTCAACTCTTCGTATAACTGGTTGATGGGTTCAGCAATGGCGGTGTACTGTCTGGGTGGTTTGTGGTCAAACTTAAGCCTGGGTTTTTGGTAATTTGGATGAGTTGGAGGTGACTGATAATAAGATGGTTCGGCGTTGTAGGTGTGGTAGGCGCTAGCAGGTTGGGAATATTTGGGAGGTGATGGATTGTATGTGGGTGAAGGTGTTTGGTATGTGAGTGGAGGGGTCTGGTATACAAATGGAGTTTTGGGTCCCTTGGAAACCATAAGTGTTCCCACATTTTTCTTCTTCGATATACCACCTCATTGCAATGCTTTATTTGTGCCCTGCAGTTCCTCGAAATTTTACACCATTCCGCTTTTAATACCTTCTTCAATTCTTTCACCAAGTTTGATGATATGAGAGAACTTATGGTTCTTAATGACCATTAGCCTTTCATAATAATGTGGATCTTGTGCCCGGACAAAGAACTTGTTCATCTGCTCCTCGTCCAATGGTGGTTCAACTTTGGCTGCTTCCGACATCCATCGAGTAGCATACTCGCGGAAAGTCTCAGTTGGCTTCTTCCTTAAGTTCTGGATATAGAAGACATCTGATGCGTTCTCTGTGTTGAACCCGAACCTATCCATGAAATCGGATGCCATGCTCAGCCAATTGGCCCACTTCTTAGGATTCTGGCTTATGTACCAAGACAAAGCATCTCCTGTAAGAGTCCTCATGAATAGCTTCATTCTAATCCTTTCATCTTTTCTGACCCCCATGAGCTTGTCACAATAAGTCCTCAGATAAACCTTGGGATCACCTGTTCCGTCAAACATTTCGAAATTGGGAGGCTTGTAACCCTCTGGTAGTTCCACATTTGGTTATATGCATTAATCATCATAGTTCAGACCTTTTATTACTTTACCCCCTTCAACACCCTGAACTCGACTTGTCAACTTGTTGAACTCTTCAACCATGTTCTTGATGAGCAGGTCTTTCTCAGCAGATTTTGGTGTATAGGAGATTGGTTGAGTGGAGTTAGGTAGGGTTTCTATGTATATAGGGTTGTTCTGGTGAAGACCATGATTTTGGGCATAATGATGATCATTGGTGAAGTTTGGTGGTTCGGGAATAATTTGTGGGGTATCTTGGGGAGTACGGTAGGTGTTTTGTGGGTATTGAGTAGGGTGATGCTGATTTTTAGGAGGGGTTGTATACTAGTGAGGTGCGGGAGGATTCTGTAGGTATTTTTTGGGTGTGTTCTGAGGTGGTGCAGGGTTCTGGGAATCGGGGATATTCAGTGTGAGGGAGAGATTTTCCAAGTTACGGACCTGCTCAAGCTCGCCCTCTAGTGCAAGTATCTTTTGCTCAAGCCATAAAACCAATTCATTTGGGTCCTGAGTGCCCCGACCATCGAAAGTTTCCCCGTTCTCAACATGTGTGGTGTTTTTTGTTCTGATGCCATTCATATCATCCACTTTAGCTTTCCCTTTGCCTTTCGGTACACTTGGAGGAGGAGAAGGTGGAGGGACCCTGGATATGGTATGATAAGCTAATGATGCCAGTATGCGTGAACCAACCTTGGGGAATGGGGATAATTAAATAGGAATGAAAGAAAGGACAACAAAAGTAACCAAGTCAGTACTGGTTCCAAGAAGAGTATTTGCAATATCTAAACACATAGTGCGGGAATGTAAATTCGCGTCCTAATTTGGGAGCCTCGTTGGCTGGAGGTAGGCCTAGCAACAAGTTGATTTGGAGAATTTGCATGCCAATAATTGCCCCATTTCATTAATGTAAAAGAAGATAAATCTAAAATGAGACTAAATAAGATAGGTAAACCTAATCTACTTGGTCTCAGAAGGACCTTCCCCAGGCTTGATCTTCTTTGCTCTGTCGATCAGGTTCCCCAGGTCATGCATGCTCAACAGTAGGTATACTCTCGCTAGATGTGCTCCTTCGCTTCCCTCAGCATTCTAGAAGTCGGCGACTCTTTTCCTCATCCTCCTCTCCAGTTCCATCAGACCCTGCTCCAAATACTCCAGCCTTTCATTAGATTTGATATCCCTTTCCCTCAATTCATTGATCAGTTCCATATCAGTCTTGTGTTGCTCCAGATGCTCGGCGTCGGACTCATGAACCCTTTTGCGCAGTTTATTGTATTTCACTTGGGCTTCAGCAACTTCGTCTATGACCCTATTTCCTCGACCGATTCCCAGCTCAACTACCGCTGCTATGTTGTCTTCCAACCATGATAGGTAAAAGCATACATGCCCTGCATGGTACCTGTCTCGCTCGATGGTGTCCCTTTCCACAATAATCTTTAGATGCCACACATTCTGAGCTTCACATTTGTACGGGATGTCGTCATCCTGAAAATCTGCCTTATATTGACTCATTTTAGAAACTCGCGGTAAGACTTGCTTCCTGCCTGCCTGTCTCATAACCCTAATGGGAACATAAGGGTATATGCCGCTTAACCCAATCAACACCAAGTGTGGAGCGTCCCTAGATCTGATGATGAACTCACTAGTAGGGAACCATTCGAACATCCATTGAACCCGATCCTCACTCAAATTTTCAAGAAACTACGCCCATTCTGTAGCATTTTCCGGTTGAGCAAACCTGTTTGGGATGTAAGTCATTCTCTTAGGTTGATGGAAGGCTATGTGATCATTCCACGCCCTTCGTTGAAACTCTTGATGATATTGACCCATTTGGATATGCTCCAATAACCAAACCTGTAGTTGCAGATCAAAACCCTCAAAATGTTTGAGCCCCTTCTAGTAGCGGTCCAAGGCTCAGTAGATGTCAACTATGATCATAGGGACAATGGTACATGTTTTCCCCTCAATCCCCTTCATTAAGGTCTTGGATACCATAGTCAGTCTAGTGTGAATCATGTCTCCTTTGCTTGGAAATACTATCATGCCCAGGAAGCAAACAAAGAACACAAAAAACCCTGCGGTGAATATGACCCAAGGAAGTGATATAGAATTCATCAGGAAGATGCGATAGGATTTGAGATGACAATATCGTTCATAGAGATAGTCAAAGTGTATGTAGGACTCCTTCAGGCACTCCAAATCATCGTTCTTTTTCAAAACCATCATTTTTAAGAACCCCCTAGGGGCACAATTTTTCGACACCAATAAAATCGGACTGTCCCAAGGTAGTCCAGCAAATAACCCTATCTCCTCCAAGACAGAAGTCATTTCCAAAACGGAACATAAACCTTTCTCCATCCCAGAACATAATGGCCACTTCGATTAACATATTGTTTGGTTGGTTATCCAGTAAAGAGGGTAAGTTTCCAAGGATCCTTTTCACATGGTCTTTGTCACTTTGCGAAAGGTCCTCCCACCAATCCAGCAACAATGGTGGTATTCTTTGGACCATGCCGAACCTAGGGGCTTCGTGCCTCATTTCTGCAAAAAAAAAAAAAGGTTAGACCCTTCCCCCTCCAGATTCGACTACTTATACATTAGTGATTAGCATATTAGCACTTATTTCCCCAAATTAATTCACAGATCGTGGTTGCGTCCGTTGGGATTATGGAAATCCCAATGGACTTTTGGACAAGGTCTTCCTAAAGGGTTATTATGTGGACAACACATTAACCCGGCTAGGTTTGTGTTACACCCCATGTTTTCATACGTGAGAATACATCGTAATAAATTGATGTAAGCTCAGAAATAAGATTATATTTGGAAGCATATAAAGTAAGCTAATCATGTTACCTTGGAGGTTACAAATATTTAAGATCATGAATAACGAGTACCAAGAGGGTTGTTGTAAGCCAAATATAACTTGGATTTAAACTTGAAGCTACTTTAGGAGGTATGTGTATTGTGTTCTTTCAGGTACTTAAGGTTATCTTGATGTTGATTAAGTTAAATGGTTGGACTAGACATGAACTAGTGAATTAAGTTGCAAATTAAAGAAAATTGGAGTAGTGGATTGTTTCCTTTGTTATAAATATATGGTGTAAGGATGGAATCCTTGATGAATTACTTCATTATCATATTAATGATGTTGTTAAGTTAATGTAATAAGTCTATAGTCGGCCGGGTACGACACCTATTGTGCAACCACAAATCAGTTGGGTTTATCGAGCTCCAAGTGGCCGGGTATGTTTTTATCGAGTCCTCTACGAGGCCGGGTATGATATAATGATGATGATGCCCACAAAGGCGGAAGTTTTTAAAAGATTATATATATATATATATATATATATATATATATATATAACGCATTTCATGTCACTATCTCTCAGAGGCACTCAGAGGCACTCAGATGCTACACGTTGTATCTTCTACATCTGTTTACATTACTGCTCTTAGTTATGTTATTCTGCCTTACATGCTTAGTAATTTATTCATACTGACGTCCCTTTTGCTTGGGGACACTGTGTTTCATGCCCGCAGGTCCTGATAGACAGGTTGACAGTCCTCCTAGTAAACTATCGGCTCAGCGAAAGGTGTTGTTGTACTCCACTTGCTCCGGAGTTGCCTATTTAGTCAGTATGATTGGGACATGCATTGACTGGTATGGCGGGGCCCTGTCCCGACCTTTTTGATGTTTATGTATTCTTAGAGGCTTGTAGAAACTTTTCAGGTATATGAATACTTGTATGGCCTTGTCGCCCTATGTATTGAGTATACAAATGGTGATGTCAGCCTTATAGGTGCGTATGTCACATGTATAAGTTTCTATATCACGTTAGGTCGTCCTATGTCTAGCATTCCCTTATGTTTTACGTAGATTATGTGATGATGACCATTTTTTCACATTTACCTGTGATAGTATGATAAGAAAGATATGTTATGTTGGTACTCGGTTGAGTAAGGTACCGGGTACCTGTCGCGGTCCATAGGTTGAGTCGTGATAGAAATGGTATCAGAGCAGTTTTGTCCTAGGGATGTCTACAAGCCGTGTTTAGTAGAGTCTTGTTTATAGGTGTGTTGTGCACCACACTTATAAGAAGGAGGCTACAGGGCATTTAGGACTGTCACTCTTTCTTCTTACTCTAGATCGTGTGGTAGAGCTCAGTTGTAAGAAATCAAACTCCTAACTTCTATTATTCAAAATACAATGATGCCTACATCTAGAAAGACAATTGGTAAGAGATTGAATGTGGTTGTGGAAGAGCTGAATCAGAGGAACTCGATTTCGCATCATGCTTACGATGAGTAAATGTGAGGTCTTCAGCAGATCATGTGTGTACTAAGATGTGTAAGTTTCTTAATAAGGAGCTCTAATGCAAGAATATCTATCTACGCATATGGTAAAAAAAAGAAATAAGAGAATCAGAAGCTAGATACAAGTTTCATCAAGTAAAGAAGCAAGATGAAGAAGGGTATGAGGTACCTAATTAATAAATATTATCAGTATTTATAATTCAGGTAGAGAAATATAAGCATTTTGAGTTACTTTCAACAGTAACAGAGATATCTACAATTGTCCATACTCATCTCAATTATGCCCTATGGGAGCTAATAGATATAATTTAAGAGAATGATAGGATATCAGGATCCAACTGGGGTTAGAGTAGCCCAAAATTGTGGATGGACTGTTATCATTATCTAACATTTTTGAAGGGTAGTGCAGGATATGGTAATAGTTCTCATTGGGAGATAGTCAAGTGGTGCACTCTAGAATAATACATCCGGATATGAAAACTAGAATGTTTAGAAAGTTCAGAAGATAGGCGCTGGAATCCTAGAAGGGATGAATATTTACCTTAGGGTGACTCCTACCTCTAGTAAAGAGAGAATGTTAGTTAACCCAAGAGACAATGAGATGGTTCAAAGGGCTCTAAAAGCGAAAGGTTGTTTTGTTGAAGGTTTTGGAATAAGGTAATAAACAGAGATATTAGATGGAGAATTAGAAGAGAGTAAATGAAGCATTATGAGTAAGATGTGATAAATGAGTGATAATGGTAAATCAAAATATGACAGGATGACAGAATCTATAGTCAAGTGAAGGAAAAGACAAGAGGAGACATGTCTTGAGACAATAAAAGTATAAGCCCTAAAGTCATATCCTCATTTCGAGAAATGAGTTGGTGAATCAAACATGATTAACAAAAGGAAGAGTGAAACCCTCAAAGTAATAGAAATTGGTATAGGACAATGAACAAGATAAACTGAAAATGAATTAAGGACTGAAGGAATTGGTAATAGTCGGCATTATTTCAGAGATCATGTTTCGACTGTAATAGAAGGGACTAAATGTGCAAGTTACACCAGGTGTCACCCTTGTTCGTAAGAAATTTAAATATCCCTGGTGTAGAAGGGCTACCGCAAAGCGAGTAATATGTCAGTGAAGATGTGAAAAAATATGCCAAAGATGAAGAGGTAACTATTTAATGGTAAAGGAAGAATGTGGTAAAAAGGTGAAAGGAATGAGATTGCATTTATTCAGATCCTACAGATATAATATGACTCCAGAACATTATGCAAGCATGACGACGGGGAGAATCAAAAAGGGTTTTGCACTCGATGATATTGATAAATAAGTGGGAATAAACACTTGATACATAAGGATCTTATATGAGAGGTAAGTTAAGACAAAGGACATAACCCAAGAGGATTTACATAAAATACAGACATGTGAGTTGACCAATATGTAGTCTGTAGTTGATTCAGAAAGAGCCTAGTTATAGATAAACAAGAGGTCATAGATAAATCAACAGATCGTGCAAGATAAACGTAGTGAAACCCAACATAGGGAATCCAGTCTCGCAGATATGATGCCATCGTGATCCTTGAGTAATATTAATATAGGAAATTGGGTAGTTAAAGGTACCGAATGAGTGTTACAGAAATAAAGGAAAGTGCCACTAGGGAGATAGTCAAATTTCACTTCAGAAGCAACCTTACGAGCACAAGGGCGTGGATGTAAGTAACTAAGGATAATAATAGGTGAGTAAGAACATCAAAAATTCCTTTGGGTATAGGATGCAATAAGCTCACATATTTACAAGATTTGGAGGATATCCACTATGTAGTACAACGAAAGACTAGCTGAGGTAATAAGGAAGAAGGCTTCAACATAAGCACAGTGACCTAAAGAAGAAATGGTCTTGTAACAGCAGTCTCACTATAATATTGTATGCACTCCATAAGTAAGTGGCACCTATCGTGGCTAATGAATGGGAAGAAAAAAAAATCAAGAGTTGATAATTGAGATCATATGAGATACAGGGAACTCCAGTATTCATGGGAACTAAGATAAGCCAAGTATCCATACAGCAAGTGGCAGAACAGCCAGGAGAAGTAATTGCTTAAATTTAAAGGCGACTGGGAAGGCATGAAAGGGAATCTATGGTGCTAGCATGTTAAAAGGAAGGGTGCGAGTAGCATAAATAGATATGTGTAGGTCGCAAGCTAAAGTAAGATAAAGCAACAAATTTTTAGCTAGACAGCAGTAAAGATAAGAAAAGGTAAGTGAGAAGGTGACGAGAATATGTAAGTCCTCAGGATTTAACCCATCACAACAAGAGAGATGATGGTTTCCATAGAGTTATAAAAAGCTCAGTATAGCATGAGTGAACTCAAAGGAGCTTAAAACTAGGAGCATTTAGAAGAGATGAAATGTTACACTAGTAGTAAAGTAAGGGTGTAATGGTGATAAATTTTAAGAGGATGACGTTTAGGCCTTCGATTGAGTAATGATTTTGAGAACATGGATTTCATGAGCTACACGAGATTAAAACATCCCCATAAGATGAATCACGTTATGATGCTATGAAATACAGTTATTGAAATATAGTATCATCCATAAGTGGATCAAGAAAATCACTCCAAATGTTCCCCGATGCGACATGAGCCCTAGTGACAATGTATTACATGAGAGGTTTCAAGTTATCAGTTGTAGATTAGAGATCAACATTAAGTTGAATCAACAATAGATGAATGAAAGTTACAAATATGATATGAGATTAGCCTGTCATTATTAAGATGAACAGTAATAAAGAAGAATTAAATGGCTTAGAGTTATACATATAGGATAAACGGTGAGAGAGTAACCTGGAGTTGGGTGGCAGGCCTCGATAATCGTAAACTGAAGTAAGAGTTATGGTATAGTATGACCTACCTAGTTGTGGTAAATCCACAAGCATAGATAACTGAAGCTATGAAACAAGATATAGCAATAGTCAGAATTTCAACAAAGTACCAAGCAAAGAACTTTAGTGCACCTATAGATGCCTAGATGGACAGCTTGTCATAGTACTATATATGTTCACAAATTTAAGCCTAGAGATTGGTTAAAAGCTAGCGGAAAACAGAGATAAGAGTCTCATGGGAGAACATTCAAGGTTAGAATGGTACAAGCTACATGAAAGAAGGTAGAAACAATTACGAGATTGGAAGAATTTTGACCACAAGTCATGGTGTGAGAAAAAGGCTTAAATGGGGGAATGACCTAGCCATTGGATTTATTCACCGAACAACTCCCTGCATGAAAAGATAATATTAAACTATTTGTAAGAGCTATTACTTAAGATAAGGATAAGTGCATTAGTCAACATTCGAGGACGAATGTTCCCAAGGGGGAATGATGTTACACCCCATGTTTTCGTACGTGAGAATACATCGTAATTCAATTGATGTAAGCTCAGAAATAAGATTATATTTGGAAGCATATAAATTAATCTAATCATGTTACCTTGGAGGATAAAAATATTTAAGATCATGAATAACGAGTACCAAGAGGGTTGGAAATCATAGAAACTAAACCATATGAAGAAAATAAGTTTCGTCGAAAGTCAACAAATTTGGAATGTTATAACATGTACTTTAGGGTGAGACTATGGTTATTAACATGATAAGGAGGTTAGGATTTGAGTTATTTTTTTCGTATGATATTCATGTGCTACATTTTGAAGTCAAGCAAGTTTTGGAACAAAAGTTGGCAAAGGTCTTCACAAGTTACATTCATAATGTGCTGAAAATTAGGTCAAATGTAGCTGAGATTTTCTCCCAATACTTGAAATTAGGGGATTATCTACCTAACAAATTGAATATCTACGAGTTTATTTTCTTACGCATTTAACCTTTCATCAATACAACATCGGAGTAGAGAGATATTTGTGTTTTCGCGAGACTGCGCAAAGAAGCTCTCATGGGACCCACAAAGTCGGTGTAAAACTTCAGCTTCTATTTAAGTTAATTATATGTCGTTTTAGCTAATTTTTCTCATCCAAAACAGTTCCTAAACCCTCCTAAATTCTCTTCAATGGTTCCTCCAAGATTTTAGGGTGAAAACCTAAGATAAAAACATGAATCCAATGCTAGAAACCTCGTGGTGCTTGTTAGATCGTAGTTCTTTGTCTTGTGGCTGCTTTGGATGGTTCTTTAAAGTGAAATAACCTCAGGTAACGTCTGGTTATTGTTTATTAAGGTAATAATCAGTCACTCCTTCGTACATATTATATTTTCAAGGTTGACTACAAGTGTTTACACTCCAACTTGAACACCAAAAGTTGATTCAAGAAGAGAATACAACACCTATAGTGTTGTGATGTCATTAAGGATAATTGTGGGTTGTGTTTGGCAAAAATTTCAAGTGGTTCATACTTTATAAGGTGAGTATAACAGCCTACTAATTGTTCTTAAGCATGTTTGTATGTTGGTTATGTTGTTAGGATAATAAACTACATGATAATACTTGGATTAGCTTAAGTAACTTCTATGGTATTGTGTTGCCATTGAGGGCTGTTGTAAGCCAAATATAACTTGGATTTAAACTTGAAGATACTGTAGGAGGTATGTGTATTGTTTTATTTCAGGTGCTTACGGTTATCTTGATGTTGATTAAGTTAAATGGTTGGACTAGACATGAACTAGTGAATTAATTTGCAAATTGAAGAAAATTGGAGTTGTGGATTGTTTCCTTTGTTATAAATATATGGTATAAGGATGGAATCATTGATGAATTACTTTATTATCATACTAATGATGTTGTTAAGTTAATGTAAGAAGTATATAAGGGGTGATATGGGTTATACGGATTCCGATCGAGCTTGCCGCTCAAAATGATTCTTGAACTAATCGGAGAGCTCATTGTTAATTATATTGTTGTTCTTTGGGCTGTTTGGTGACTTTTGGTAACATATGGGATGGAGTAAAAATAGGGGAGTTTCTGTCCATTTTCTTTTAGTATATTGGTTTTGAAATATGAGAGTTACAATGCTTATATGATGACAACGAAGTCGGGTTACTCATTGTGGACGTAGGAAGATCATATTGAGCTTTGTTGACGATTGGAGAGAATATTGTAAAGGTATGTTAAGGAACTTGTTTCTTTCTTTTGGCATGATCTAAATGAAATGAACGTAAATGATAAGCTATTTCATAATGAATCTACTCCTAGCAACTAAGGTTGTCCATGTTGTTCTATCCTTACAAAATTATTCTAAGAAAGTATATGGTCCTTGAGTCCTAGTGAAGTTCATATTGATGGTATGATGTCCATAATGTTAATCGAAGGTGAAACTACCTTACGTCACTCCTAAAGGTTTAGAGCGTGATTCCATGAGTCCATCATGCATTATATATAGTATCTATTTTACTCTATCGAGCCCCGCTATAGTCGGTTGGGTACGACACCTATTGTGCAACCACTGATCAGTTGAGTTTACCGAGTTCCACGTGGCCGGGTACGATTCTACCGCGCCTTATGATGGCCGGGTATGTTTTTAACGAGTCCTCTACGAGGACGGTATGATATGATGATGATGATGCCCACATAGGCGAATGTTTTTAAAAGTTTATATATGTATCACGCATTTCATGTCGCTATCTCTCAGAGGCACTCAGATGCTACAGGTTATATCTCCTACATCTCTTTACATTACTACTCTTAGTTATGATATTCTGCCTTACACACTCAGTCCTTTATTCGTACTGACGTCCCTTTTGCTTGGGGACGGTGCGTTTCATGCCCGCAGGTCCCGATAGATAGGTTGACAGTCCTCCCAGTAGGCTATCGGCTCAGCGGAAGGTGTTTCTACACTCCACTTACTCCGGAGTTGCCTATTTGGTCAGTATGATTGGGACATACATTGAATGGTATGGCGGGGCCCTGTCCTGACCTTTTTGATGTTTATGTATTCTTAGAGGCTTGTAGACAATGTCGGGTATATGGATACTTGTATGGCCTTGTCGGCCTATGTTTTGAGTATACAAATGGTGATGTCAGCCTAATAGGCGTGTATGTCACATGTATAAGTTTCTATATCACGTTAGGTCGTCCAATGTCTAGCATTCCCTTATGTTTTATTTCGTTTATGTCATGGTGACCATTTTGGAACATTTACCTGTGATAGTATGATAAGAAAGATATGTTATGTTGGTACTCAGTTGAGTACGGTACTGGGTGCTCGTCGTGGTCCATAGGTTGGGTCGTGACAGTTTGACCATGATGCATGTACAATTAATCAGAGTAAGGTTTCTATCGAGGTCTAGTCTGGTACCCTCAAGCGGACAACTTGAGGGGGAAAGGCACGGAAACGTCGACTGCACCAGTAGAGTATGATGTTGAGCATGATTTATGCAACAGTAAATAGCATGTTTTCACGTATTTGCACGTTAAAAAAGATAAATGCGGAATTTAATAATTTAAAGACGTTTAAGAAAGAAAACAAGGACACAAGCTAGTTTCTGTAGTAAAGAAAATCATAAATGCTTGAAATAGGCAATTAAATTTACATATAGTGGGGAGGGAAAGGTTGCACACGTATTAGCAGAATAAAGCATGCTTAAAGACTAATCCACAAAAGCAAGTTTGTTATGGTAAGAGCCTAATATCCCCAGCAGAGTCGCCATGTTGTCGCCCCCCTTTTTCCTTGCGGATCAGGGTTTCGACATTCTGGGACAACTCATTTACTTTTGGGATGGGGTATGGAATTTGAAGAGTCGCCACCTAACGTATTAAGGTGTGTTAGGGAACCTAAAGCAAATAACTCATAAACCGGTTTACATTATCAGAGATTGGGTAAGGGATCAAAATTACCTTGAGGGGAAGGTGTTAGGCACCCCTTGAGGTCCATAATGGTGGGTCCCATCCAAACTCAATTTAAGTGAATTATTCATAAAGCAACTTGAACAAATAAAGATTATTTTTTGAAAAACGGGAATAAGGGAGTCCTAGGTTTATTAGCCTATAGGATCACTTCTGTACAATACTCGGTAAACTTTCATCAAATAGAGGTGTTACGCATAGCATTAGCGCACATGTCATCTCTTTTACTACCCAATTACCATCCCCTTAATTATTATCTAAGCTTTCTAATAGTATCGAGTACGTACCCTATGTGTGCATTACTCGTCCTTTACCTATGGCCCTGGAGGTGCTTAGGGCCTCTATTTAAGGTGGTTCTAGACTCACCTATGGTGTTTAAAAGAAGAAAATTAAGCATCAAACAAAAGAAAACTAGACTATCACATAAGGAACAATTAAAGGGCTCAAATTTACCTCCACAAGTAAACAAACAATTGCACGTCCCAAACAACGGTTTTAAACGATTTAAAGTCCTATAGCAGGATATCTAGATGAGCACAAAGCAGAATATGCAGCATTTTATTAAGACGGGGTAGTGAATACCTAATCAGTTTGCCTACTGATTTTATTACTTACTAGATTTGGGCAGTTTGTAGGTAGTCAAACAAACACAGTTTTAAACTTCAGAACTTTAATCAACCTACAGGTCTGCCTACGTAATAACTGGGCAGGATCCTATAGACATAGTATCTAAGCGTGAATAAGACCATAATAATAAACCAACGATTGATTTATAACAGACATATTTTTATCTATTTAGATCCTATATGCATGTTGTCTATGCACAGAAAATGATCACAAGCATTACTTCTGGGCATATAAACATAGAAATTGATTTTACATATTTATCTCTACAAACATGATATCTAAGTGTCAAACTATTTTTATACTTATTCCTTATAGGCATGATGGCTAAGTGATGAAACTGATTTTTATATGTTATTCCTATAGGCATGATATCTTGGCGAATAAAGTTGTTAGCCAGTTTTCAAGAAAATTCAACAAGGTAATTCCTAGGGACATGACTTTTAATGCACACATGATGGTTTGAGAACATGATCATAGCAGAATTGGTAAATGACCTAGAAGCAGGATTTCTAATGCAAATGTGAAATACAGGATTTCAAAGAATGAGACAAGCCATATAGACATAGTTTCTAATGCATATAGATAATCACAACAATCCTATGGGCATGATTTCTACCTTATCCTCACTAAGTTATATGTAAAAGTCCCTCCCAGTTTTACTGATAATCCCAATATCTGTTTTTACATGAATTATTATTACAAACCAGATATAAATGAATTACAGAATGAAATGACTATGCTATAGGGAGCCTGGATAGGCCCAACAGTAAACCTGGAAATCCAGGCCTTCAACCAAATCTGAAGTGTGCCAGTATCTCATAGTATACCAAATGGTTTTCTGGTTCGTCAAAGTTCCCAAGGGCCTCAAGGACCCCGGGCTATGCTTACACCAGAAACCTTTTTAAAGAAACAGTTTTACGAAAAAGTGTGGAAAAGCTAGCTCCAGTGTGTCAGAGTTCGGAGGAGTCTCCTGGACTCTTAGGCAGTGCTCACACTGGAGGGGCAAGACCCTAGATATCTAAGAGTAGGAGTTGAAAACAGTACATAAAAATAGGAGATAGTTTTAAGAAAACAACTTGGTTTTTAGAAGTAAATAGGAACAAACATAGTCATTTCAGCACTTTGAGTTCAAACAAAGGTTCCAGCAATCAGACAGCAGAAAGAAATAGGATCACAACCACTTCAAGCAAAATTTCACATTGCCTAGGATTGACCGAGTTCATTAGTTATTACTAGGTGGGCATATAGCATAATGGGAACAGAATAATGAACAGACAACTACACAGAGAAGGGTGGCAGGGGTTGCAAACATACAAGTCAGGAACACATAAAATAGGACAAACATGAAGGCATGCTAGTTGAGAAACAAGTGGATAAGTATCCTGGATCAAATAAGAACATGCTAGAGTGTATGAAACATATTGACATGCTGGACAAGACAATTTCATGAGAGTTGAGGAAAGCTAATTAACAGAGACATAAAGCAGGCAAAGGCAGGTTGACAGACAAATTACATAACATACAGAATAGGACCTAATGATAGAGATCGACATGCTGGTTAAGATAGATAACCAGGAAAGACATAGGCATACTACAAAAAAGTAGTCATGCTAATTGAGATCAATAAACATGAAAGATAGGAATTTAACTACGCAAAAATAGTCATTCTGATTGGGAGCAATAAATAGGAAAGCACATTGATTTATCTACACAGCATATGAAATGATAATAGGAGTGGAGACATACCAGTTAATCAATAACAACAGGACGGTGAAAGTATGCAGAACCCAATAGCCTAGCCTTGGCTTTCAGCCGGCTAGACAGTGTAGCAAATACAAGCAACATAAAGGTTTGAATAAGAGCAAGAATTTATGTGTGTGTGTTTTATTTCTAAATGTTTGTGTTAAAGAAAAATCAGAGGTGGGGTTTATATAGCACTTAGAAAAGTAATAATTAAGGCAAGAAGATTACAATTCCTAAGTAAGGCAAGCAAATACAATCAATCAGTGAGTTGGGACTAAACCCAAGCGAATTGATACAAACAGAATCCGGGAAAGTTACCTTAAAATAAGGAGAATCAATTACCACCCTCGATTGGGATTCAAATAAGGTAAATAAACCAATCATAGACTGTATAGGAGTCAATTAAATCCATAAATCAGGCTACAATCTAATTAAGGTAAGTAGTACTAATTAAAAGTCATAAATAAGGAAACAGGTAAAATCACAGGGAAGTACTAATTTTAGCAGAAAAATATAATTCGAGACCTACTAAAATTAGTCCGTCTATTTCGATTGACAGATATAAAAATAACGGGAAAATATTGAAGTAAACAAGAAATAAGCAGAAAAGCCCAGGGTTTAAAGCATATGCACAAAAGTTAGTCGAACTAGTAAAGTTAAACAAATTCAAACGCTTAGAAGCTTAAAAACCATTTTGAAGAAAACTTAATATGAAACCCTAGTTTCAGAAAACACTGGAATAGAATAGTAATAAGGAAAAACATAAGGTTTTTCGAAGAAAAATACCCAATAATGCTTAAAATCATCTCAGATCTACAAGGATCTAAACTGACCCAGATAGAAAGAGATTAGGGTTTTCGAAAATGACAGAGATGAAAGGAAACCTGGTTTGAAACCATGGATTCAAGCCATAAACACTGAGAAAATGATACTCACAAATGGAGATGGCCACAGGTAGGCCTATGAAACGGTTTTGAACAAACTCTGGGTTGAATCTCTTTGATATTCTTCCATAAATCAACATAATCGAACAACCAAAAGAGGTGAGTGGCTGGTAGGGCCAGAAATTATAGAGAAACCCCATGAACGGGTGGTTTTTCGGTGATGGCGGCTAGGTTTTAGGGGGTGCTTGAGAGAGAAGAGGGGAGGACAGGGAGAACGAAGACGGCGGAATAAAAGAAAATAAGGGGGTTAGGGTTGGGGTTAGACTAAAACGGGAAAGGAATAATATGGATTGTTGATCGTGGAGATAAACGGCCACGATTAGAGAATGTTCTGGGTCGGGCATGGGTTATTTAATTTGGGCGGGGGTTGACTGGGCTACGATTTTAAGTAATTGGGAAGTGTAATTGGGTTAAAACGAAATTGAAAGGGGCTATATTTTTAAATATCTAATTAATTAATAAAATAATTTGTAAAAATAATTAACAAAATTATAAAAATGATTTTCATGTATAAAAGTGATTTTAAAATAATTACTTGATATTATAAAAATATAAAAGCTATTTTTTGGCGAAATAAGGTAATAATGCATACATGGGCTATTATTGCAAAGTTATTGCAATTGTAATCCAAAAAATATAAATGTCGCTATTCATGCAATAATTAAAGCTTGATATAAATATAAATGATAAAAATTAAGCAGTAAAATCATTATGAAACCATTTGTGCGGCAATTAGTAATTAGTTATATAAATAAAATACTAGGATAAATTAACAAAATTCTTTAGAAAAATGCAGAAATTATGAAAAATGTTAATTGATGCTCATGCATTGTTTTGAAAGCTATATATGCATTTTAAAAATAATATAGGGAAAATTGGGTATCAATAGTCACGAACATTGCGGAAGTTAATGTCGTTTGGATCATTGTCAACAGGCTGACCAAGTCTGCGCACTTTATTCCGATTGGACTACTTACACTTCAGAGAGATTGGCCCAGATTTACATTCAGTAGATTTCTAGGTTGCATGGTGTGAATGTTTCTATCATTTCAGATAAAGGCCCTCATTCCACTTTGCATTTCTAGAGAGAAACACATAGCGAGTTGAGTACCCGGGTAGAGCTCAGCATAGCCTTTCATCCGCAGACTGACGGGTAGTCGAAGCAGACAGTTCAGATTCTGGAGGATATGGTCAGAGCTTGTGCGATTGACTTCGGAGGGTAGTGGGATCGGTTCTTTCCCTTGGCCGAGTTTGTGTATAAAAACAGTTATCACTCCAGAATCGAGATAGCTCCATTTGAGGCTTTGTATGGTCGGCGATGTCATTCTCCCATCAGATGGTTTGAGCCCGGCGAGGCTAGGTTATATGGCACTAATTTAGTGAAGGATGCCTTGGAGAAGGTAAAGTTGATTTTGGAGTGATTTAGCACATCATAGTCTAGACATAAGAGTTATGCAGATCAGAAGACGCATGATTTATCATTTATGGTGGGTGAGAAGGTTCTCTTGAAAGTCATGTCGAGGAAGGGTATCATGAGGTTCAGGAAGAAAGGCAAGCTAAGCCCAAGGTTTATTGGCACATTTGAGGTGTTGAGGCGAGTTGGAGAGGTTTCTTATGAGCTTCCTTTGCCTCCCAGTCTATCGGGAGTTCATCCGGTTTTTCGTGTGTCTATGCTTCATATGTACCATGACGACATGTCGCATGTTTTAGATTAAAAAATGGTTCAACTAGATGAGATCTTGGGTTATGAGGAGGAGCTAATTGCCATTATTGATAGGTAGGTTCGCTAGTTAAGGTCTAAGAAGATTACTATGGTAAAGTTTCAGTGGAGGGGTAAACCAGTCGAGGAAGCGAATTGGAAGACCGAGGAGGACATGTAGATCATATATCCACACTTATACAACACTCCAGGAATGATTCTAGACTCGTTCAAGGATGTACATTTTTTAAGAGGTGGAGAACGTAACGATTCAACCGGTCGTTTTGCTTTTTAGATCCCCGTTTTCCTAACTAATACTCTTCGTATGTGCTTTTTCTACTTTATGACTTACGGGGATGGTTGGTTTGGATTTGGAAGGGTTTGGGATGTAATCGAAACACTTCGTTCCTTAATAGTGACCAAAGATGGCTAAGTTTGACTTGTGTCAATATTTTTAGTAAACAACCTCAGAACAGGGACTTGATGAATCCAATAGGTTTGTATGATGATTTTGTACTTGACGTGTGTTCAAATTGAGTTTCGCGTGATCCGGAGCATTTCAGTGCTTAATGTTCAAAGTTAGCGCATTGAAGGTTTTCATCTTTTTTATTTGGTTTGAAGTAGACTTTGGTGTAATCGAGCTCCATTTGGAATTCTGAACCTAGGAATAGGTCTGTATGGTGATTTATGACTTCTACGCAAAATTTAGCGTCATTCTGAGTTGTTTATGTAAGATTAGATGCGTTCGGAGCTAATTGAAAAGTTTGAAGTTCATAAGTTGATTTGATTTGGTTTTGGGGTGAGATTCTTAGTTTCAATTTTATTTTACGTATTCTGAGCATTCGAGCACGTCTGTATTATGTCTATAGATTTGTTGGTGTAGTTAGACAGGGTCCTAGGTGGCTCGGGTGAATTTTGGATCACTCAGAGCTAAGTTTGAAACTATGTTGTTGCTAGTTTTGTTTTCCTTCTTTACAAATGTGGAGGTGGAGTCGCGTTCGCGTAGAGAGAAATGGGGGACTGGACATTTTGCTCTTCGAGTGGGCCCGCATTCATGTAGAGGAAAGAGCCTGGGAAGGTGTAACGACCCGGCCAGTTGTTCTAAGAGTTTTAGTCTCGTTTCCCCCATTTTTTCTTCTTTAGGTGTTGTTCAGCTTTAGTATGTTGCATCAGGTTATGTAGTTCGGGTCTAGAGCGGTTTTGGAGTAGAATGAGACACTTAGTCTGTTATTTAGAAGTTTAAGTTGGAAAAGTCAATCAGATGTTGACTTATGAGTAACCGATCTCGGATTGGGCTTTTTATGGTTCCGTTAGCTCCGTTAGGTGTTTTTTGGACTTATGAACGTTTTCGGAATGTAATTTGGAGGCCATGGTAGAATTAGGCTTGAATCGGCGAAAGTGAAAATTTGGTGATTTCCGGTCGGCAGTGGAAAATTAGATATCAGGGCCGAAATGGAATTTCAGAAGTTGGAATAGGTTCGTAGAGTCATTTGTGGCGTGTGTGCTAAATTTGGGGTCATTCGATCATGATTTGATTGGTTTCGGCGTCGTTTGCGGAATTGGGAAGTTTATAAGTTCTTAGGCTTTAAATTTGAGGGTAATTTGGTGTTTTCGTGTTATTTCGGGAAATTCGTAGGTTTGACTAAGTTTGAATCATGTTATGGGATATGTTACTACATTTGGTTGAGGTCCCGAGGGCCTCGGGTGAGTTTCGGGTGGTTATGGGATCATTATTTGGCCTTGGAAGCTGCAGATCTTGGTTTCTGGTGTAGGAAGTGTGGACCGCATAAAATTGGCGCGGACCGTGGAGGTATTATGCGGACGCAGTGGGAGTTTCATGGGCTGCAGAAGAAGAAGTATGGTCACGATGTATTAGTGCGGACCACGGAAGGTAAGGTTCAAGGTTCGCGGCCGCAGCAGGAATTATGCAGACCGCAGTGAAGGTTCAGAGGGTGCACTATAAATACGGGAATTAGGGCTTTATTTCACATTTTGGACCTAGGGAGCTCAGTTTGTGGCGATATTTCGAGGGTTTTTCAAGAAATTCATCGGGGTAAGTGATTCTAACTCGGATTTGTTTAATATACATGAATATATCAATGATTTCATCATCTGATTAGTACTTTGAGGTGGAAATTTCGAGAAAATTTATAGAAACTTCAAAAAATGGATTTTTGGAATTTGAATGTCAATTCGAAGTCGGATTTTTAAAATTTTGATATGGTTGGACTCGTGAGTGAATGGTCTTTGTAGTTTTGTGAATTTTATCGAGTTTCAAGATGTGGGCCCTGGGGCTAGGTTCTAGCCAATTTTGAGTTTTTGGCCTAATTTTGTAGTTTTTCTTGTGGAATTCGTTTCTTTAGCTTATGTTGATAGTGTTGTTCTGGTTGTGGATAGATTCAGAGCTTTTGGAGACCGAGTCGAGGGGCGAGGGCATCCCGGAGTAGGATTTTACGATGTTAAGGTAAGTAACAGTTTTAACTCTGGCTTTGAGGGTATTAACCCGAAGAATTGATACCATGTGACTTTTTGGAGGCGATACCCACACTAGATAATGGGCGTGTCGGTGTACGCCACCAGGGCTTGAGACTTGGTCCGTCCCGTGAGGGTGTGAGGCCTAATAGCCGTTATTTGTGACTATGTGTTTACATGTATGTTAAACCTGATTTCCTTCATGTTAGAGATCATGCATAGGCTTTATTCATGCTCACATTAGTTGTACTCAGTCATAGAAATTCTTGTACATGTTTATCTCAGTCTCTATTATCTTGTTGATACACTGTAATACTTTATTTGGACTGCTTTCCCTTATTTTTTGAAAACTGTGAGGCTAGAGAGGTACATGACTGAGTGAGGTCGAGGGTATGTAGTTAGACATTGTACTATAGCACATGAGTTGTCTGTGTAGATCCAGATTGTAATATAGCACGTGAGTTATCTGTGCTGATCCAAATATGATATGATAGCACGTGAGTTGTCCGTGCAGCACGTGAGTTGTCCGTGTAGCACGTGAGTGGTTTTGCAGATTAGCGCTTGGGTTGAAGGAACCCCTCCAGAGTCTGAACACCCCTAGTGAGCGCATGTACATATTGAGTGTGTGCATTGAGGGCTGATGGATTGAGTGACATTTCTGTGAGGCTTCATCTATTTTTTGTTGTTGCTTCATTTACCTGCTAATTCCTTGTAGTATTTGTTAGTTCATAAAATTTACCTTTTACTCCTGTTTATCCTTAACTGTGAGTATTATTAATTGAATCGTTCTGCTTAGCTCGTCACTACTGCTCAGTTCCTTAGTTATTTCTGTTACTTGCTGAGTCTGTTGTACTCATACTACACCCTGCACTTCATGTGCAAATCCAGGTGTGTTTTAGCGCGGCGATTGTTGAGTCCAGGCCGGCTTATCTTCGGAGACTGCAAGGTAGCTGCCAGCGTCCGCATGAACTTGTTACTCCGTCTATCCTATGTTTCTCTTTTTGGGTTGTATTGACAGTTAGACAGTTGATGTATTAGCTTATGGATTTAGACACTCATGACCTAGTGACACCCTGATGTATGGGGCGCGTTTTTTGCATTTCTATATTTATTTTCAGAGTTTAGCTTGGTTTATAAATATTCAAATATTGAAAGTGTCTTTGTTAAATTCTTATAATCAAATTAGTAGTAATATTTTGGGAAATAGGCTTGCCTTATATCACGATAGGCGCCATCACCACATGGTTTAGATTCGAGTCGTGATAGAAGGTCATCAACCATTACCCTTCGCGTTCGTGAAGGTATCGTTATGTTCGTGAAGGTATCGTTACGTTCGTGATTCTCGGGCAGAGCAAGCCTTTCCGATCGCGATACCGCCCTCGCATTCATGATGAAGGTTTTCAGGGCCTGCCCAAGCTTTGCCTTCACGATCACGAGGCCCTTTTCATGATCGCAAAGGAGGGTCAACTGAGCAAAAACTTATTTTAAATCGGGACTTAGGCTCATTTTCTTTCATTTCACTTTTGGTTAGCCGATTTAGGAGCTATTTAGAGGTATTTTTCACCTAGAATTGTAAGGTAAGTAATTACTACTCAAAGTGAGCTTAATACATGGATTATGGATAGATTTTAACATGTAAATTGTGGAAGTTATAGGATTTTGTTGAAAAAAATATATTTTGATAAAAATGGGATTAGACCAAGAAAATAATTATGAAATTGGTTATAAATCATATATTTGTGTTTGTGAGGTTATGGGTAACATTTATTTACGAAAATTTCTGCAATCTGGCCACGTGGGCCCAGGGTGAATTTCAGGAATCTTCCAATTTGGGTTGGATAATTACTCTATTAGTTAAATTATAAACTTTTGAGTGTATATTGATTAGTTTTCTACAACCTTTGGCTAGTTTTGGATTGTTCGTGTCACGCCCCAAAATCTAGGGACGCGACCGGCACCCAACCGGGTGACCCGAGTCAAGCGAACTTGATTTGCCTTTCCCACCCAACGCATTTCCCCGTGTTTATAACATACATTATTTATGTGAAACAGTGAGATAAGCTTAAAAGTGCGTGAGTACCACATTAAGTCCAATTTTTCCCTCATGTTACATTTTTGTACTAGATTTCCCAATTCATACATATTAGATACAACACTTCGCGATACGGACCACGATTTACGAACACGTACAACTACTGCCCAAAATATATATATACACCCACATAGTGTCTACGGATCCTCTAAGAGTACTAGGAGTTTATACAATAATTGCCAGCAACAAGACCCCGGCTATATCTTACAATACATAATATACTCAAAAAGGAGAAGGCATGAACTGCACATGGCCCAGAGAGGAAATGGGGCTCACCAGTACAGCTGAAAAAGGATGAGGAGAAGGCACCACTACAGCGAGCTGAGCAACCTGCTATGGACCCACCTACATCCATATAAAAGATGTAGTGCCCCAGGCGAAAGGGTCGTTAGTACTGTGGAATTGTACTAGTATGTATAAACAAACTTTATCCCAAGTACAATCAAACAATACACAAGTAAGGAACATCAATGGAACCAATTAATCAATGCACGTGGAAAGAAACAACATAAATCAAACAAGTTTCACAATCTCTCCTTTTTCCCTTTCAACATCATCATATTCAAGAGCTCATAGATTTTCATTTCAGTACTGATAACGATCACATTCCATCCTTATTACCTCGGGCACCCTTATTACCTCGGCCACCCTTATCACCACAACCCATCAGCCTTATTCCTTCGTGTTGCGGCGCGCAACTTGACCCCGCCTGACAATTTTAATTCACAGCACAATTACAAACAATTTCATCACAAGAATCACCATTTCAAGGAATACAAGTTCATATTGACAACTTATTTATTAAGGACCAAGGCACCATAACTCTTATCAAGTAGTAATTTCATGAACACAGTGTTGCCATAATCGCCCAATTCAGTTACATCGTTTCACAGTACTCTTTTTCATTACTTTCCAAGTATGGCTTTCAACTATTTTACACAATCCCACATTTGAGCACATTATCAATCTTTCGTTCATTACACTTCAAACACCTTTCACAACCTCATACACCACAGTAGCATGACAATCAACTAAGAAAATCAGAGAATAGAATCTCACACCTCAACACGTTTGAACAATTAATTCACATATTTCCAAACAAGGTACACATACCAAATACTCGGACACCAACAAAAGGATTCTACAAAGGTTAAAGCTAGCAATACATACCTGGGGTCGAAATTCCTTTTAAATTTTTACTCACAAATCACCGGACCGACTAGTACCATCAATTTAGTTCACAATTAAACATATTCAACTGAGAATTGGAAATCATGCATACAATTTGAACTCTTTTTTTTTCTTTTAGGCATTTTATCAAATGTTATGTGACTCCCCCCTTAGATTGCCAACCCCTTATTGTGAACTTTACCCCAACCCACTTCCTCTTAATAGATTATGGACATTAATGGTCATGCATGCAAGGTATAAACTTATATTCTCAAGAATCAATTCATGAGAGTCCCCCTTTTGTTTAAAATCAAAAAACTAATGAAAAGGGTTTGGGGATTCTTACCTGTTAGAATGAAGAAGATGATGATTACTCGAAATTTCCAGGCCTGAGTGACTTTGAAAATATAATTGATAAAGATGAAGCTTTCTCCCTCAAGAACCCTCTCTCCCATCTCTCTAATTTTGTTCAGAAAATTGTTAAAAATGAAGGGGAGGGGTGTTTTAATGAACTAGGTTCGGGTTTAAAAATTAGAAAAATAGGGCCCGACACAAGAATGTGGTCAGGAATCGCATTCCTTACATGCGGTTCGCATATCTGACCGCACAATGGCCCTCAAGATGGGCCAAAAATCCAGAACACACTGCCCAGGTATGCGACCAATTGTGCGGTCCGCATACACGTTACGCGATTGCATACTGGACCGCATAGTTGACTTCAAATAGGGCAGTATTCTTCCTAGGTATGCGACCATTATGCGGTCTGCATACACGTTGTGCGATCGCATAGAGCGTCGCATAACACCTACTTCATAGAAAATTATATTCTTTTAGTCTCAGGGTACCCTTTACTCAATTCAGGTTTGCTTCAAGGATTTCCACAATAAAACAACTCGGGGACTTGTTCGGCATTATTTTTAAACAAGAAAACTTTACGGGTCCTTACAGTTCGGCACCGATTTGAGGCTATTAGTGTGAAATTATGGACCGAGAAGAGGAATTGGAAATGAGGTAAGTCTCCTGGCTAATGATGTAAGAATGAATTATCCCTATAAGTATGTCAAATGGTTGTTTGCTAATAATTGTGGGTGTTACGTGTGCACGATATGATGAGAGTCCGGACATGGCTAAAATCATGCTTATGTTCGGGTAGATTTAGGACCCTACCATGTATTACTTGTATTGTTTGCACTGAACTTTTTAGTTTAATTACCTAAACTTTTGTTTTGAAAATGGATAAGGGATTTTAAAGGATTGAGCTTCGTAACTTTAGGTTTTGGCAGAATACTTGACTGTTAATTGAAATTATGCTCTCTTTCAGTATCCTATGTAGTAATCGTTGATTGGAGTTTGTAGAGTTTCCTTTATTCCTGTAGATCGGTCCGAACACATCGGCAGTATATTAGATGCATCTATGGTTCGTGTCGTCCTACCCTTGGCAGTATACACACTATTATGGATCGGGTCGTATGACCTCAGCATAAATCGTGCGTGATATTTCTTACAACCCGATTATACTTGATATTTCTTCTTGGTCTGAGACAAAAAAAGTTACTTGGGGTTCTTATGTGTTAAATACTTGGCCTACGATAAATGGAGACTTTAAATTGATATTAGGTTTAAAAATTATGAATTAATTTTTCTTATCTCACTATTATTGTTGTATTTTCATGCCTACTTATGATTTGTAAATTTTATTTATTGATCCATAGTAAGTGTCGATGTCGATCCTTTGTCACTAAATCTTCTAGGTTAGACTAGATACATACTGGGTACATGTTGTTTATGTAATCACGCTACACTTCTACACTAATCGTGCAGGATCTGAAGCGGGTGCATCTAGTGGCCAGTCAGACGCGTATCCCCGCTACCTGGAGACTTAGTGGTGAGTTGTTTCCTATGCTCCGTTCTGCAGCACCCAAAGCCTCTTCCTTGTTTTATATATTTTTCAGTCTATCTTACTCCTGACAATAGTATAGGAGGTTTTGTATATTATACTAGTTTGCTCATGCACTTGTGACACGGTATTTTGGAAATTCTAGTAGATATTCATGGTTTTTTATTATTAAATTCATTAATTCACTTTTATATTTATCTTAAGCTATATATTACTACGGTCACCTACTATTTATTTCTTTATTAAATAAAATAAATGACTTTAAAAATATTAAAATAAACAATTAAGTGGATAATTCCCCATTGGCTTGCTAGCAATGATGTTGGGCGTCATCACGGCCCATAGTGGGAATTAGGTCATGACATATTATGCCAAAATCTTCTTCGTCATTCCTACTAACATTGGAAATATATTGACGTTCCATTTTCCTTCAATCTTTTATTCCAACTTCTAATATTATGTTTATTGGGTTGAGTTTTTGTATTAAAAGAAATTTAAAAGTGCAACTTTGATTTTTGAGTAGGCACTTTTCTTAAGGGTAGAATTTCTAGTTAACAATTTACACCACGTGGAGAAATTACTATCCTAAAATATTAGCGCACAATCATTTTGCTTTTTTTTCCTTATCTATCAAAATCTCTTGCATCATTTCACATAAATATTAAGTCATCTTGACCTCAAAAAAACAAGTTGTTCACCCTAAAATCCGAGTAACAATTAAGCTTATAACGAAGTATTAAAGATATATGATTTAGTCCAATACTAATTGATAAACGAGAAGATAAATATATGAGTTAAGTGAGTAAGATAGATCAAACCAACGTATCAGCAGACTTCGATCTAGACCCAAGATAACCTCGATATGGGCTCACATGAACAGTAGTAAAGTAAAGAAAATATTATAAAGCTAAAGAACAATTCTGATGAGCACAAAAGTAAGAGTGTATATTCTTTGCTAACGATCGATGATGTTTGCAAATGAATGGGTTCCCCTTTATATAATAGGGGAATCCCAAATAAAGTACATCCTATTTCTAGAAAGGAATCCAATTTGTACAGTTGTCTGTTTCGGGATTTACGCTTTGATCTTTGTGCCATTGTAGGAAACCCACCCATTATGTTGTAAGCCTATAACAGCATTATCCCGAGGTAGGTTTTACTCGGCCTCTGGTGCTACGTGTTTTGGTCCTCGAGCCTCGCACCCCATCACTAGTCTCGAGCTCGATCTACCAAACTTGCTTGATCCATTTGAACTCGGGATCGGGGTAACCTCTCGAACCTGTGAAATGGGGCGTACCTAATTTTGACCGTATACAAATAGTTCTCGCGTTTCTTAGAATAAAATGATAAGAAACGATTTGAGTCTTGAAATTCTGAAGTCCCTGATAATGACATCATCCTCATGACATAAGCGTTAAAGTGATCAAAACGTCCCATCGGTTTCGCTTCCCCAAAATATTAAATGTGCGTCAGTGCTGGTCGGGTACTAGTGCCACAGAACGGTCACCGATTTCCTATAAATACTTTGTTATTTTCCTCATTATGGATTTTTACTTTCATTTTCATCCCTTCTGATCTCTTCTTCTCCATGTCTTCTCCTCTTCCGCCACTAGTTCTTTCGCTTCCTTAACGCTAAAAGCTGCCAAATAGTATCTCCTTCCACCTATCTCGACCAGAATAAATGGCTAAAACCTCTAAAGTTGTTCCTCAAAAAGAGGTAGCTTCCTTTTCTTCTTCCCGTGCAGCCGGTGGTAAGGCGCCGACCCTTCAAGAAATCATTCCTGGTGGCTATACCCTACAGAAAGACGTCACCATTGAGAATTCATCTGATGTTCCCGATCGGTGTAAGCACGCTTCGAGGTACATCTATTTGATATCGAAAGGCCACATTGATGCCATGAAGAAGGATTGTGGCTGGGGGGAAGGGTTCGTGGTAAAGATCCCCACCCGAGATGAGAACATTACTACCTATGTGGAGGGGTTTGTAAGTGTATACACTTAACCCTTCACGTTGCGTCCCCTTGATCCGCTCGTGATTGACTTCTGCAAAAGGTACCAATTTACCTTTTCTAGATCCATCTGTCTTTCTAGTGCGTTGTGATAATGCTTCGATACTTCTCTAGCAAGGCCAAGGGGCTCGAACTTACCCTTAGCCACCTTATTCGCTTATACCGACCTCAACTCTTCTGAGGGTTGATTAAACTGCAATGCTGATCGACCAAATCATTCTTCGCTATTAATGACGAAGATAGAGATCAAGGATGGATGAGTCGGTTCATCCTAGTGAGGACCATTGATGTCATCCCTGAGGAGAAAATGTCGTTCCCCAAGAAGTGGAAGTTCGACCGTAAGTGGAGCCCGTTTCCTTAGAAAATTCTTGCACTTTTACTATACTTTGACTAACTTTCTTTCCTTTATCTGCAGCGGTCCCTTGGATGCCCCATGAGATCCCCGATCTCAAGGATTGGACCCGGAAGCTAGCCGCCACCGCATCATATGGCAAACGCAAGTGGTGTGACCTGTCGAAGGGCAAGTGGGAAGCCAAACACTATGGTAATATCTCTGATACTTTCTTCTTTATCGGGGATGCTTCATTTCTGACACTTAGCTTTTATTTATGCAGGGATTGGAGATTTCTCCGAAATGAGGCCGGCCCCTCTATAGGAGAAGGTCAAATCTCCGATCCCGGAACTGAAAAAAATAAAATAAGAGGAAAAGGTATTCAAAGCTCGAAGATCCTCAAAACAAAGTGGGGCTTGCTCGGAGGCATAGGAATTATAATATCCCGGTGAACATAGACTCGGCCCACCAGTTTATGGAGGATTACGACGACGAGGGCAAGGTTTAGATGTTAGTGACTCGAACCATGAAATCGACCGAAGCTGCTAAGCCATCCGAACCTGATATCACACCCCGAGGCAAGGAGACCTAGAAGGATGAAAAGGAAAAATCTACTGAATTGCCTGAGGTTACAATTGTTATGCAGCCTCCAATGAGTAACACAAAGAAAGCAAGTTCCGAGGTACCCATGATCAAACAGAGTGCCTCGGGTGACCTTCCCGGGGCCTTGACAATGGGTCATTCTTCGTCATTACCGGCCTACTCTAAAGAAGCCATAAGGGATGCTCAGGCCCTGAAAACACCCGAGTTAGGCGGAGCCCCTAGTGAGTATGATCCTTTCCAGGGTTGTTTCACGGGGTCGATTATGCCGATCTTATTGATGCATCCTCGACCTTCAAAAAGGCCCAACGTCTCTTCTCTAAGGTAAGCCTCAATTATTAATGCTGCAATTCTCTCAATGTTTCAATTTTTCTTCCTTGATTTAACTGATCACTCCTTTTCTTTATAGGCTTTTACCAAGTTCAAGGCCGAGCTGAGCCAATATGAGGTCGAGCTGAACAAGTCCTTGGGGTGAAGAGAAGGCCCTGAGGCTCCTTTGTGATTGAAAGGAGGAAGAGCTTAAAAATCTTCAGGCATTGACCAGGTCTCGAGAATACGAGGATGAGCTGGAGAAGCAGCTGACTAACATTTTGAAAGAGTATGGCCTTCCCCTCCTAACTACGGAAACTGATACTTCGATGTCTCAACTGCAGCAGAAGGTGGAGATGCTGGAGCAGCTTCGAATTGAGGTTGGTCGGGTCAATGCCGAGTGCAACCAATGGTAAGAAAAGATAGACCTCCTAGTTGTGGTGAAGGAAGCTGCATTGACAAAACTAGTTGTTGCCGAGACTCAGCTACGGAATGCCAAAGAGAGCAAGTCGGCCCAGGCCGAAAGAATTGCTGAGCTCTAGGCTACTCTTGCTAAGGCTGAAGCCGAAGTTGCTAAATCCAGGGCCGAGGCCAAGAAGATTCAGATTACGGCTAAAAAGATTATTGTCGTATACTTGAAAGACACCGAAGCTGCTCAAACGGAGCTGAGAGAAGTTGTTGCTCGGGAAAAGCGAAGCAACGACTATGCCAGGTGCCGATCTCGGAGGGAGAATCTCGAGGAGGTACACACTAGGGACTTTGATCTTTCTGAGGAGATAGCCCAAGCAAAGGTGGATGAAGCTGATGCCCGATTCCTCATATTCTTTGATGATGATGATTATGTCGAAGGCGGCCAAGGCGGGTCTGAAAATGAAGAGGGGGCCGAAGAAGAGACCCTTCTCGATGGAAAGGCCACCCCCGAGGAAGAAGCAATTTCAGGAGAAGAGGCTGCCATGGGGGGATGCTTCCTCGGTGTAGTTAGGAATTTCCTCTTTGTATTCATTTTTTGTTGAACTCTTTGTATATTCCATCTTTTGAATGTATATAAAGAAGAATTTTCCTTTAATGCTTTCTCAATATGTTTTTTGTGCTTTACATTTTTTGTAAAAATTTCATTCTTCGAACTGTGTATTTGAGATTCCTCTTTGAATGGTTTCTTTGCCGCGACCAGGTTCAAATAAGGCTCGAACCTTTGAGGTATATACCTTTAACTTTGAATAGTGACAAGTCATCGAGCCATAGTCAATAATGTATTTTTGGGCTCGGGGTAATCGAAACTTTGGGTTCAGATAAGATGAAATTTTAACCCTTAGTGTGTCTGCCCTTGGGCTCTTTTATATCGGCCCTTAGGCTCTTTAAAAGTGACTATAATATTTCCCTTTTTGGCTAAAGACTTAGTAAAAATTTGTCATGCCTTAGCATATATTTTTATACCCGTTGGGTTTTTCAAGGGTTCGACGATTGGAACCCAGATTTTCGTAGCTCGTTTGTGTTGAGGTGATTTAACATCTCGAAAGTTGATGCTATTGAAGCCTTTAAATTATTTGGGGGCTGATTTTATCGAAGCCCTTGCTTTGCCGATGATAGCCTTATTTAACCGAGTTTTCAAAGTGTTTGAAAGCCTTAGTTTATGGCAGAAGTCGAACGTCTCTGAGCCGCATTATTTCGGTCGTGGCCTTTTCATATGACCGTAGTCTTTAATATGGTTGTAACCTTCAGGTATGTCCCTTGGACTTGTTTTCATGATTATTTTAATTTTTTTTTGAAATATTAGTCCCCGAGTGTGATGGCCTTGGCCTTTACGTCGAGGGGAGCCTCTTTGAGGTCTTACGAGTTCGATTTTACATGATTAGAACGTGTTGACTATCGAGGATAGTCCTCGAGTAGTCGAGATGTACTTGTGTTTCGGCTCTTGAGCCTTTTCTCATATAGAATCTTAAGTACGGAGTAGAAAATTTCTTCAAGACATAAAGTGTTTAAAAGAAAAGGTGCTTTTTTAAATAACTCATACATGTGTACATGTTTTACCTTCGAGGCTCGGTTATTCTATATGGACACAGTTCCTTTCACCGTTTGGCCTATTACAAAGTTTTCCTTTCGAGACCCTCTTAGCGCGAAGTATTTTCCTCAGAATGTTTGTCCAGTCCCCGAGGGTGATGCCCCCCAGTATTCGAGGTGTATTAAAAAGAAGCCTTGGATACTGTTGAATTCTCTTTAAGTAGCACATAGTTGTTGCCTCGTTAATGTAAAGACCCGTAAAATTTCTATGTCAAAAATAATGCCCGAGTAGGTCCCTGTTCTGTTATAACTGTAGAAATTCTTAAAACGGTCCTATTTTGAGTAAAAAGTATCCCAGAACTTAAAATATTAAATTTTCCAGAAATTGCACGTTATGCGACGCCTTATGCGATCGCATAGCAGGTATGAGGACCGCATAGTGGTCGCATACCTCGACAGTTTGTTGTCCATTTTGAGGACAACAATGCGACCTAGAATGCGATCGCATTTCACGAATGCGGGTCGCATAGTTGTCGCATTCTAGCCCCATGGTTTTTGCGAAGGACGTTATGCGATCGCATAACAGGTATGCGGACCGCATAGTGGTCGCATACCTGGGCAGTCCGGTCTCCTGTAGGCCCATTTTGAGGGCCATTTATGCGACAGGAATGTGGACCGTATAGCAGTAATGCGATCGCATTCCTGACCGCATCTCTGTGTCGGGTCTCATATTTTTTAAATTTAAAACCCGACGCCCTATTTTATAAAACACCTCTTCCCTTAATTTTTAACGATTGTCTGACAAAAAATAGAGAGAGAAGAAGAGAGTTCTTAAGAGAGAAGGTTTCAACATCATCTAATTTGATTTTCCAAAATCACTCAAGCCCGGAAATTATCGAGTTATTGTCATCTTCTTCACTCAAAGAGGTAAGTTTTCACCCTATTCCCCAATTTATCAGATTTTGTGTAAGAATAAAACACACATAGGTTGGTTCTTGAAAATAAAAAGTGAAACCTTGCATGCATGTGAATAATCTTCCATAATCTAGCAAAGGGAAGTAAGCTAGGGCAATCTTTCACTAAAAAGGGGTAGTTAATCTAAAGGACCACATAGTAGTTGATAAAATGCCCAAATTAGTTCAAGGTTCCTAACTCTAAGTTTGAATGTGTCACATTGTAAATTAGATTGAAGGAATTAGAAGGTCCGGTGATTTTAGATAGAAATTATAGAGAAATTCCAACTCAAGATATGTATCGCTATCTCTAATCCTCATAGGATAAACCCATGGTTCTCACTTTCCGGGTATGATTCTCTTGTCGGATATCTGCGGAATTTATGTGTTATATGTGCCTAATTGAGGAATCTTTGCTTCTATGTCATTCCATGATAATACCATATCGTTGTGTTACTTGAGTATATGAGTTGTGATCATTTTATTCCTTCTTCTACTATGTGTGTGATCCTTGCATATGATGGTTGTGGTAATTTTGAAAGACAAATTGTACGAAATATGAATTAAAAGTTGCTATGATATGAAATGGGTAAAGAAACGGTAATGATGTGAAATGCGAAACATGAGGTTGAATTGTTGTGAAACATGAATTAATAGAATGCATGGTTATGGAATATGGATTAAAGGATGAATAGTTGTGAAATGTGAATCAAAAGATTCTAATGATATGGAAGACGAATCAAAGAAAAATATGTGTTGGGTATCAAAAAGGTTAAAGTTGATGTAAGTGATCTAAAACACCAATAATTGTACCAGGAGAATGTCCTAGGGGTGAGAAGGCCTATCTGGTCTGGTTGGGATCGGACTTCATGTAGTACACATGGATGACTTGATATTGTGATATGATTATGATTTGATGCTAATTATTGTCCTTGCTGCTTACAGTTGAGATGTCCTAGTCGATCGGGCAGAGATCGGACTCTGTGTGCTGTGCACAAGCCACGGTGTTAGCCTAGCCGAATCGGGCAGAGATCGAACTCCGTGAGAGCAAGCCATGGTGGTTATATGAGATGTGATTGAAATTCAGACCTCACTTAGGATGGCTTAGCTGATCAGGAAGAGATCGGACTCCGTGTGACAATGACACGGTGGATTAGTAATAATAATAACAAGATGAACTTAAAGGTACATTAACCAAAATATGGAAAAACGAGATGAGTGTTGTGGTAACTCTTGTTTGTGTTTTTCCTTGCCTCGGTGTATTGTTATCTGATGCCTCTATTTGTGTTGACTGTTGATGTTTATCCTATCTAGAGTAGGTTCGTTCATACATACTAGTGCTATTCAATGGTACTAACTTCCCTTTTACCGGGGGAGCTACATCTTTTAAATGGATGCCAGTGGTTCTATAACATGTAGCGTTGATTGTCGTTAGTGGTTCCTTTCCCTCCATCTCTTCAGCAGTCTTGGTGAGCATCACTTCCTCTCGGAGCTATGTGTAAATCATGTTGATTCATTTTGTTTATGTCATTCCTTTTGAGGTATAGTCGGGGTCTTGTTACCGGCACGTCTATGTATTCTTCTCCGTACTCTTAAAGGCTCTTGAGACACTATGTGGGTTGTAAACATATTTTGGGTAGTTGTTGTACTTACTCGTAATACTGGTCCCGTATCGGGAATGTTGTACTTAGTATGTATGTTTTGGTAAGATCTAATGTTGAAAATGTTAAAAGAAGAAAGGGATTTATGTTTTAACCTCGTTCTTGAATCTATTTTCTTGTTTCACTTATAAAATGTACATTATGAACATGGGGAAATGCGTCGGGTAGGAAAGGCAAATCCAGGTTCGCTTGACCGGGTTCATCCGGTTGGGTGCCGGTCTCATCCCTCCATTTTGGGGCTTGACATTTAAAAACCTTTCCGAAAAACCCATTTGGGATAAAACCCGATCTAAGGGAAAAAGAGTGCAATGCATGCTTTTTAAACCTAAGGTCTTTGTAAAATGGGTATCTTGGCGTCTTCGATAGAACACTTACAATGGGTTAGTTTCGAATACAAATGTAAAAGGGAGAAGGTCATACCTTAGAAATAATACCATTTGAGCAGTGATACATTCCAATTGTTTGGCAATTGTTCGTGTTCCATTGTGCTAAGTTTGTAGGATCCTTTTATGTTAACTATGATGACTCGATATGGTCCTCCCCATTTTGGGCCTAGTTTCCCTTCATTCGGGTCTCGATTATTGAGAGTGACTTTCCTTAGAACTAAGTCCCCAACTTCGAAGTGCCAAAGGTTGGCCCTCCTGTTATAATACCTCTCGATCCTTTGCTTTTATGCGTCCATTGGAACAAGTGAATCTTCTCATTTTTCATCCAGTAGTTTGAGGCTAGTGTTCATAGCCTCGTGATTTTATTCCTCGATTGCATGTTGATACCTGATGCTAGGTTCCCCGACATCGACTGAATTAGCGCTTCGGAACCATACACCAACGAAAACGGGGTTTCTCCCGTGCTGGACTTTGATGTCGTTCGATATTCCTAAAGGACCTCAGGTAAAACCTCTCTCCATTTCCCTTTGGCATCACTCAACCTTTTCTTCAAGTTTTTAATAATTGTCTTGTTAGTGGACTCGGCCTGGCCGCTTGTGCTTAGGTGATATGATGTTGATAAGATCCTCTTTATTGTGTGATATTTGAGGAACTTTGTTACCTTGTTTCCGATGAATTGCTTTCCGTTATCACATACAATTTCAGCGAGTATCCCAAACCGACACACAATGTGATCCCATATGAAGTCTATGACTTCTTTTTCTCTTACTTTCTCGAAGGCCTGTGCTTCCACCCATTTGGAAAAGTAGTCAGTCATAAACAAAATGAATTTAGCTTTACCTGGTGTCGTTGGCAGGGGGCCTACGATGTCCATCCCCCATTTCATGAATGGCCACGGGGATAGGACTGAATGGAGTTGTTCACCGGGCTGATGGATCATTGGTGCAAACCTTTGGCATTTGTCACATTTTCGAACAAAATCCTTACTGTCTTTCTCCATGCTATCCCTGTAATATCCAGCTCTAATAATTTTGTGAATCAAAGAGTCAGTGCCGGAGTGGTTCCCATAAGTGCCTTCGTGGATTTCTCGTTAAACATAATCGGTGTCCCCCGGTCCTAAGCATACGGCCAATGGTCCATCGAAGGTACTCTTGTACAACGTTCCATTTTCATCCAGTGCGAACCGGTCTACTTTAGATCATATGCTCTTGACTCTTTAGGGTCCGAAGGGAGCTTTCCGTGCTTCAAATACTCAACATACTTATTCCTCCATTCCAAGTCAAACTTGTAGAGTTTATCCTAGCATGACCTTCCTCGACCAAAAACCTCGACAACTGAACAACAGTCCCCGGGACTACGTCATCTTCTTCGACTGATGAACCCAAATTTGCAAGTGCATCGACCTCACTATTTTGCTCCCGAGGGATATGGTCCAACGTCCACTCCTTGAAGCGGTGCAATGTCACCTATAACTTGTCTAATGATCTCTTCGTCCTATCATCTCTAACCTCGAAGCTTTTGTTCACTTGGTTCACCACCAACAGAGAGTCTCGTTTGGCCTTGATGACCTCTACTCCCAGGCTTTTGGCTAATTTGAGACCTGCAATCATGGCCTCGTACTCGATTTTATTATTAGTTAATCTAGAAGTTTTGATACATTGTCTAATAGTAATACCCGTAGGTGGTCTCCAAACAATGTCGAACCTGGGCCCTTTCACATTCGAAGCACTGTCTGTGAAGAGGGTCCACACCCCTGATGATGTACCTGACGTTAGTAGAAGTTCCTTTTCTACTTCGGGTACGAGCGTAGGAGTAAAATCATCCATGAAGTCTTCTAGAATTTGAGACTTGATAGCCGCTCGGAGTTGATATTCAATATCATACCCACCGAGCTCGATGACCCATTTGGTCAATTGGCCCGATAATTCAGGCTTGTGCAAAACATTTTGAACTGGATAAGTAGTTAACACACATATAGAGTGACATTGGAAATATGTCTTCAGCTTTCTAGATGCAATTATTAATGCAAGTGCTAACTTCTCTAAATGCAGATACCTAGTTTCAGCATCTCCTAAGGTTTGACTTACATAATAAGTACAGTTTCTCATTCGCCTTCGGAGTGTGAAGCAGAGGTAGGCTCGATAGATACCACTTTAGTTCCTCCAATGCTTGCTGAAATTCCGGAGTCCATGCGAAATCATTCTTCTTTTTGAGCAAAGAGAAGAATCTGTGACTCCCATCCGATGACCTCGAGATAAATCGACCCAAAGAAGCTATACATCCGGTTAGCCGTTGTACGACCTTCACATTGTCCACGATGGTGATTTCTTCGATGGATTTAATTTTGTCAGGGTTGTTCCCGATGCTCCTATTTGATACCATGAAACCCAGGAACTTTCCCGAGCCGACTTCGAAAGCGCATTTCTCGGGGTTAAGTTTCATGTTGTATTTTCTCAGAACCTCAAACGTTGCCTGCAAATGAGTCAAATGGTCCCCTGCGTGCAGGGACTTAACTGTCATGTCGTCAATGTAAAATTCCATTGATTTACCTATCTGTTGGTCGAACATTTTATTAACTAGGCGTTGGTATGTAGCTCCCGCACTTTTTAGCCCGAAGGGTATTACATTGTAACAATATGTTTCGTACTTAGTGATATATGAATTTTTTTCGTGGTCCTCCGGGTTCATGTGAATTTGGTGGTACCCGGAGTAGGCGTCGAGAAAAGTGAGGATCTCATTCCCGGTCGTGGCGTCGATTATACTATCGATGTTAGGCAGTGGAACGGAGTCTTTGGGCATGACTTGTTCAAATCTTTGTAATCTACGCAAATTCTAAGCTTGTTTCCTTTTTAGGGACTATGACCACATTGGCTAACCACTCGGGATATTTCACTTCCCTAATGGACCCTATTTTGAGAAGTTTAGTTACCTCGTCCTTTATGAACGTGTGTTTTACCTTGGACTATGGTCTTTTCTTTTGTTTCATCGATTTAAACCTGGGGTCGAGACTTAGCCGATGTGTTTTTATCTCCGTTGGGATCCCTGTCATGTCTAAATGGGACCACACAAAACAATCTATGTTATTGATAAGGAATTGAATGAGTTTTTTCCTGAGTTCGGGGGTTAATCCCGTTCTTAGGTATACCTTCCATTTTGGTATATGTTCGATCAATATCACCTGCTCCAGTTCCTCGACTATGGACTTCGTTGCATCTGATTCCTCTGGAGCAACAAAAGCTCGAGGATTAAGGAAATCTTCTTCTTCGTCCTCGAGTACCTGATCCTCGGATTCAGTCGAGGTTGTGGACTGTGATTTCTATTTATCCAAATGCTTGTCTTTGATGTTCGATTTCTCCGAGGTCGAAGGTGTTGGTGCTGGTGTCAAATCTTGAACTGCAAACATCCCCTTTGTTGCATGTTGCTCCCCGTAAACTGTTTTCACACCATCTTTTGTTGGAAATTTCATTATCTAGTGAAGAGTCGATTGTACCGCCCTCATGTTATGGATCCACAGCCTTTCGAGCAATGCATTGTATCTCATGTCACCTTCGATGACATGAAATTTTGTGTCCTGGATGGTTCCGGCCACATTCACTGGTAGGATGATCTCTCTCTTTGTTGTTTAACTAGCCATATTGAAGCCGTTTAAGACTCGAGATGATTGTACAATTTGATCTAGCAGCCCGAGCTTCTCTAGGAGCCTCGACCTGATTATGTTGGCCAAGCTACCTGGATCCACAAGAACACGTTTAACTTGAATTTTATTTAGTAAAATAGAAATTACCAGGGCGTCGTTGTGCAGCTGAGAGAGGACTTATGTTTCCTCGTTGTTGAATGTAAGGGTGCCTTCGGCATATAATCTCGGGTCCGTTTCTCTCCTGTAATAGACACTTTGGTGCGTTTGAAAATAGGTCCCTGTGGGATGTAGACCCCACCAACGATCATGTGGATGATATGTTGGGGTTCTTCTTGCTCATTCTTTCTATTGGCGTCTCTTTCTCTGAAGTGATTTTTGGCCCTATCACTAAGGAATTCTCGAAGGTAACTTTTGTTGAACAATCGAGCTACCTCTTCTCTCAACTGTCTACAGTCCTCGGTCCTGTGGCCTGTGTACCATGATGTTTACACATCAAGTTAGGATTTTTTTGAGAAGGGTCAATTTGCATAGGTTTGGGCCACCCGGTATCTTTAATTCTTCCAATGGCCGAAACGATACCCGAGGCATCAACACTGAATTTATACTCTGATAATCTAGGTGCTTCTACGGGATCATTGTACTTGTCACGTCCATTCTTACTCATGAGTCCCCGAGAATTTTGCACCCGATCATTTCAGGGGGGATTGCATCCCGAACCGTTGCTTCTTCGATCAGAGACATATGGCTGGTACCGTTCTCTATTTGACCTTGGTTCTCTGTCAATATCTCTTGAAGCCTTTACCACTAACTTGTTCAGGTGAATTGACCCCGAGGGGGATCCAAACTAGTCGTCCTCGACCCTGATCTTTGATTGGTAGAGATTATGCACGTCCACTCATGTAACAGCAGGGTATTCAACCAGATTGTTCTTCAACTGCCGTGATGCTATCGAACTTTGCTCATTCAACCCTTGTGTGAAAGCTTGAACGGACCAATCATTGGAGACTGGTGGTAACTCCATTCGCTTCATCTGAAATCAGGACACGAACTCCCTCAACATTTTGTTATCCCTTTGTTTAATCTTGAAAACGTTCCATTTTCTCGTTGCAACCTTTATAGCACCAGCGTGTGCCTTTACAAATGAATCTTCCAACATGGTGAATAAATCGATAGATTTCGGGGGCAAGTTGTGATACCAAATCATTGTTCCCTTAGATAAATTTTCCCCAAATGTTTTCAGCAAAACGGACTCGATGTCATCGTCCTCTAAGTCGTTTCCCTTTATACCGCATATGTATGTAGTGATGTGTTCGTTAGGATCGGTGGTCCCGCTGTATTTAGGTATGTCCAGCATGCGAGACTTCTTTGGAATAGGCTTCCGGGTCGCGCTCGAGGGAAAAGGCGTTTGCACAAACTTTTTGGAATCTAAACCCTTTATGATCGAAGGCGCCCCTAGTATTTGATCGACTCGGGAGTTGTACATCTCCACCTTCTTATCATTATCTTCGATCATTTTTTCTCCTGATTCGATCCTTTTGGTGAGCTCTTCGAGCATTTTCATGAATCTAGGGTCAGTCACTGATTCATTCTCATTCGACCTTTCTGGCGTCGGTTCAGCACGATGAGTGGTTTCTGTCTCAACCATGCGCAGAGTTTTTTGTTGACTTTGAAGCTGAGCGATAGCAATCTTCTGAGCTTGTAGAATTTCGAAAATCACTTGGAGGCTAACTCCCCCATCTCCTAGACCATGTGTTCCTTGACCACCAGGTCGTACCTCCCTACGTACACTTCCTCCGATGTCTGCACCCAAGTCCGCATTTAGAGCGACGTGCGAACCAGCATCGACTCGCTCTACAATTGGCACTACCCCGGGGTTAAACGGTGCTACATGATAAGTTGTTATTTTACCAACTTATCTTCTCTTGGTACTTAGGTTTTTGTATGATTTTGTTGATATACTAAGGCATTTTCTGAGGTTTATTAGCATATTTTAGGTATCAAGTGAATTAGAGAAGAAACGGAAGAAACCAAGTCAAAATGTGCAAAATTGTGGAAAAATGATTGCTGCCAGAGTTACTCTTCGCAATCGCAAATAGTGACACGCGATCACAAAAGGCCAGGAAACAATGCATCGTGATCGCAATGCAACTTCTGCGAACGCGATTAAGAAGTAGGTCAACGGCTCTAAAATTCTCTATGGGAACGCATTATCTAGTCTACGATCGCAATGGTTTGCATCAATACTCTACGCGATCGCAAACCTATTACGCGATCGCGATTCATTAAGTCTGGGCAGAAATCTGGGCATTTTTGGCATTTCACGATTTTTACCCCAAAACCATTTAATACACAACCTAGCAGATATTTTGGACATCTTTTTACATCTTTGGGAGGATTTTTTTGCTAATTTTCAGTCTTTAGACTAGAGAGAACTAGTTTGAAAGGTAGGGTTTTTGCAAACACACTTCGATCTTGAAGATTTGAAGCTTTTGGTTGAGAATTTATTATTCATGTACGCTCATTTCTTCATTTCCTTGCTTTGTATTTTATATCTAAGTGTGTAGTATCGTTTCCAAAGGGATTATCTAACCCTAGGACTCTCCCATTAACTTTGAATTAATTTTGGGAAAGATTATTTGGGGTTGGGAACGATTAATTAACAAGAACTTGAGGCTTTAATCCTCATTTTATAGATCTACCTAGGGATAGGATTGAAATACTTGTAGCCATATTTGGGTGTGCTTAATATCTTGATTGTTTTAGGATAATTCAATAAGGAAGTCATGTTAGTCTTCGAAAGAAGCTAATATAGAATTATTACCCAAGGCTAATTAACATAAACTCGCTCATATTTGTAAAATCGTGGAATAAATTGGATCGTTACTTGAGTGTAATTCCCGATGCATCCATTCTTGTAGCCATTGATCATTTTATTTGCTTTCTAGGTTAGTTTACATTTTGCATTTAGATATAATATTTTCACAACCAAATTCTGAGTGTTTGGCATTACATAACAAGTGATAATTCTCTTATATTCCTAATCGCCTACATATTGTTCTTTGTGGGATTCGACCCCGACTCTTAGCCGGGTAATTTCGACCGTGTCCATTTACTTTTTAGTAGTGGATTTGGACGTCATCAAAATTGGCGCCGTTGTCGGGGAACAATTTGGCATAATTTAGGTTGTTTGAGAAGTAAGCGTAAGTGCTTTGGTCCAAACTTGTGAATATTTGTGTAATTATTTCCTTATCTTTTTTATCTTCCTATTTGTTTCTTGTTTATTTTATTAGTTTTGAAAAGAGAAAAAAAATGGCATCATATAATGAAAATTGGTCGGATGGTAATTGTTCATACTTTGATGACCCTTTTCCTTATTGTGGAGGACTACACTCGTGGCAAAAATTGTTTAAATTCTACCGGGGGTGGATTGTGCGCACAATCTCAAACCCATGAGTGGAGTATTGGTGATAAGTGTGGTCCTCAAAATGGTCATTGTGATGATTGTGCTTATTTGTCCTTCCCTTCCCCAAGCCTTCGCTATGATGATTCTACTTTTTTTGATGGATGTTTTAGGCAAATGGAAGTGGAAGAAATTAAGCATGGTCAAAATGAAGAGTGCAAGCTCATGTTAGAGTGCCTACTTGAAGGAGGAAACAAAGAGCAAAATGCCTTGGAGGAGATTTTGGAGAATATTATCCAAAATGACTTGGCGCTTGAAAGGTTGAACTCGCAAATGAAAGAAATGCTTGAAGCCTTAGAGGTCCAAAAATCCTCGAAAGTGAATGATAGCCAAGAATCTTCCGTGGAGGTTGAAGCCGAAAATCCTTCCTTGTCATTTGATCCAAACCAAGAAGAACTCTCAAATGCTCATAATGAGGAGACGATGCTCATTTTAGAGGCCATTCTTGAAAATGAGGAGAGCACAACTTTGCACTTGAGGACTTGAAACAAAACTTGACTCAAAATGATGAGCATATCCGCACTTTGGAAGATCAAATGAATTCATTGGTTGAGGCTCATTATGCCTATCAATTTGAAAGTGTGGAAAAAGGTCAAGAAGAGTCCAACTCCGAGGAAGAAAATGAGCTTTATTTTAAGGAATCGAGAATTGAACATCCACCAACCGACTCCATAAGTGTTAGTGATGCCAAGGAAAACGTGAAACTAGAGTCAACTAGTGTAATTGAAAATATGGTTGAGATTGACTCTAGTCGGGGGGAAAAAGAGGATGTCAATATCCGGGAAGAATTGGAATTTGAAGGTTTGATGTCACATTCCAAGTATTTTTCAACATTGGACTTGTGTGGTGATATTGGAATTGAACTACACGAGTCAATGAGGGATTGGGAGGAGAAAATTCAAAGGTCATACATCTTACAATTTAAGGGAACAAGAAGGAAAAATGACATTCCTCAAATGAAAGCCAAGAAGTGCAAAATGAAGCAATTAATTCTTGGATTGATCATCTATTTACCCCCCCCCCCCCCGCCCACCGCTCTTAGTCACAAGCTTGATTCCAAGATTGGTGCCTAGTTCATATCCTTCAAATGGCAAGAAAAGTGGTAAAGTTGATCCGCGTCGTGCCACGACGTTAAATGCGGCACTTGGTGCGAGGCAACCTATCATTTTCAAAAAATTTTGTTATTTTTGAAATTTTCTATTTTAAAATAGCTTAGTATATTATTTTGAACTAATCTGCCAAGTTTCGCATTTTTTGAAATTGATTTGAACAGGTTGCATGGTTCGGGCAGTCCAAACCAGCAGCTGCAGAAAACTGCAGACCATCGCGATCGCATGAAAAGCCACGCGTTCACAGAGAGAAAAAATTCTTTAACCATACGCGATCGTAGTAACAGGGTCGTGATCGCGTCCATTTGGTAAATTTGTGTTACGCGAAAGCGGGTGTTCCCACGCGATTGCGGTTAACAGGTAACTTCTAAATTTTTAAACATTGGAAATAAACCAAGGACGCCCACTCCACCAAAACAACGAAATGGCACTCTCATGCTCCTCTAACTCTTGAAACCGTCTCAAATCTTGCTCCTGCTTCAATTCCATTGCATCACTCATTCATCATCCTCAAGGTAAGTAGATTTCTCCTTTAACTCTCACTTTTTCCAATTCTTATTGTGAATTGGTAGATGGGCAGCCCAATTCTGCCATGCCCCAAAACCGAGGGACGAGACCGGCGCCTAACAAGATGATCCCGGTCAAGCAGACCTGGATTGCCTTTCCTGCCCAACGCGTTACCCCGTGTTTATGATTTACAATATTCCATATGAAATAGTAAATTAATCAAAGAATGGACTTACAACTTAAGTTCATTTCTCCTTTTAACATTTTAGCATTTGATAATCCCAAAAGATACAAGCAACATGCAACAGTTCCGATTCAGTCCATGATTACGAGTAAATACAACTACTGCCCAAAATATATATATACAACCCACATAGTGTCTACGGAGCCTCTAATAATACTAGGAGTTTACATATATTTGTCAGCGACAAAGCCCCGGCTATACCTTTAAAGACACAACATATACAAAAGAAGATGATATAGACTACACACGGCCCCGAGAGAAAATGGGGATCACCAAAACTGCTGAAAGGATGAAGAGGAGGCACCACTATCGGCGGTCGGAACTACCTGCTATAGAACCACCCACATCCAAGTAAAATATTTAGCGCCCCCGGCAAAAGGGACGTTAGTACCATTGAATAGTACTAGTATGTATGAACAAGCTTCATTCTAAGTAGAATCAAACAGTACACAAATAGAGGACAGTCAGGGAAACCAAACAAATACCACACAGAAATAAAGAAAATCACAAATGAAGGTTTCACAGTTACTTATTTCAATTTTCCATCTGTTGCGGTGCGCAACCCGATCCCACCGTACAGTCATATCTCACCCTTATTGCCTCTCCACCCTTATTACTTCGTGTTGCGGCGTGCAACCCGATCCCAACGTACAATCACATTTCACCCTTATTACCTCTCCACCCTTATTACTTCGTGTTGCGGCGCGTAACTCGATCTCACTGTACAATCATATTTCACTCTTATTACCTCTCCACCTTATTACTTCGTGTTGCGGTGCGCAAGCCGGTACCGTCGTACAATCACATTTCACATAAACAACCACCACAATTAAATCACAAGGATCTTCATCATGAAGAACATAAGTTCATATCAACCAATAACTATGTGAAATCAAGGCACAATGATCCTTACCAATCAGTAATTCATATATGGTGTTGCCACAATCATTTAACTCAATAAAATCAGTCCAGATTTACTTTCATCATTTGCTACACGTCCTTTAGCACTTTGATACGTTCAACAATGTAATTAATAGCAACATCAACTAACAATTCAAGAACAAAGATTCTCATCATCAAGGATATTCATTCGTAAAAACCAAGTAACCATATGAAATCAAGGCCACAGAAATCGTTATCAAACAGTGAGTCATATACAGTATGCCATCAACATATAGCTCAATTAGTTTATCCACGTTTCCTTTCCATTATTTAATACACAGCATTTAGCACTTAGATACATTCATCAATTGGAGTCGTTATCATTTCTTTTGTTTGGTATTACATCCTTGCATACCGATGTATTCAACAGTTAACGAGCTTTTCACATGATAGAGTAAGCACAAGGAATCACCCTTATCAAAATCCCATATATCATGGCGGCATGCCACTCAACTAGGACAATCAGAGAATAGAATCTTACGTCTCAACACATTAGAACAATCAATTCACATATGCTCAAGCAATAAACTCATACCAAATGCTCGGACGCCAACAAGGTCACTCTACAAAGATTAAAGTTAGCCATAAATACCTCGAGTCGGGATTTCCCTTTAATAACTATTCTCAAACCACCGGACCTTCTATTGCCTCCAATCTAATTTACAAGGTGCCATGTTTAGACTTAGAATTGGAAATCATGAACTTTCATTTGGGCATTTTATCAAACACTATGTGACCCCTTTGATTAATTAATCCCCTTTTTAGTGGAAGGTTACTCTAACTTACAACCCTTTTCTAGATTAGGACAAATCATGAACATGCATGCACGTCTTAGTTTTTATCTTCAAGAACCAATTCATGTGTGTTCTATTTTTAACCAAAACCTGAGAATTGAATGGAAATGGGGTGGGGACTTACTCCTTATAGTGAGAAAGATGAAGATTACTTGATAATTTCCGTGCCTGAGTAGAGATGATGGACCAATTTGATGAACAAAAATACTTTCTCTCACTAAACTCACTCTCCCTTCTCTCTATTTTGTTCAGATACCCGTTAAAACGAAAGGGGGTAAGTTTTTTTATTAAGATGGGGTTGGGTATAAAAATTTGAAGTTAAAAGCCCCGAAGCAGGAAATACGGTAAGGAATGCGATCGCATTCCTTCTATGCGGTCCGCATTTCTGTCGCATAAATGGCCCCCAAATGGGCCAAAATGGGAATCGGACTGCCAGGTATGCGACCACTATGCGGTCCACATACCTGTTATGCGATCGCATTGTGCGTCGCATAACCTCCTTCGCAAAAATGGAGGTGCAAGGATGCGACAGCTATGCGGTCCGCATTCCCAAAATGCGATTGCATCTTGGGCCGCATACCTGTCCTCAAATTGGACAACAGGCTTTCCAGGTATGCGACGACTATGCGGTTCGCATACCTGATCTGCAATCACATAGTGGACCGCAAATCTGTGAAACTCTAGAAAATTTAATCTTTTAAGTCCCGGGGTACTTTTTACTCCACAAGGGTCTGTTTTAAGAATTTTCTACAGTTATAACCACATGGGGACCCATTCGAGCATTGTTTTTAGACTTGAAATTTTACGGGTCTTTACATCCTCCCCTACTTAGAATCATTCGTCCTCCAATGAGGATCGGGGTATCGCTTAGTTAAGAGAACACAAAACATGCCAACCCCAAATTTTTACTAACTCCGATATTTCCTTAAAATTTCGCCAGAGTTTCCTTTGTAATTAGGCCTATCAACCTTTCAGAGAGCCCCCCGAAACACATTTTAACCAACTCCACACATTTTCAGTTACTCTATCAACTTGCACATAATCCGGTCATTTCAACAAGTTGCATATAATTCAATTGCTTCCACAAGCCACACGTAGTTGAGTTACTCCACAAATTTGCACATAATTCAACTATTACAATGAGTTGCACATAATTCAGCTATTACAAGGAGTTGCACATGATCCAACTAATCACAGCAGCATATACATTTATGGCACAAAGTTTGAGAAGTCACAATAGTAGGGTAATTAGCGGAGTGGAATGTTCTTGCACAAAATTTGACACCAATGTAATTGCTTAGAGATGACAACTTTCAAAACCAAATTTTTCAGAAATTTCGGCAGCATCTCCTTTGTAACTAGGCATATCCACCTATCAGAGAATCACCCAAAACTATCCTAAAAGCTCATCAATAACTCGACAAAGAACCACAATGTATTTACCCATAACACTAATTCTCAGCATCACAAGAACTACATTATCATAATGACACCTGAACATGGACTACACATTTTTAGATCATAACACCAATAAGGTACCTTTCAAGTCAAAACTAATTGATATAGAATCAAGCGAAAATATTTTCCTTCAACGACACTTTCTTCCTTCAAGGTAGCCTCCTCGACTTACAAGATTTTCCATAACACATTCACGGAAACAATCCCAACCCCTAAACTTACCTAACAAGGATGATATCTAGATATCTCGCATAAGAAAACTACCCAGTTACTTCACCTTCAATAATCTACACCAAAATGATACACAAAGGATCTTCCAACTACCTTCTTAGACATAGATATATGAAAACACAAATACATGAGAAACATCATACCCCTAGTGCAACCTAATGGGAAATGTGCTTATGTACTCTTCATTATCAAATCACATAACATCTACCGAGGAATATTTTGAGAATAATCGGCTCACCCTCCTAAATTCTAAATCTCTATGCGAGCACCCAAACTAAACCCATGGTGACCTTCACGATTACTATAAGATGTTTTATAATAAATTGACCATAAAATTACCTAGTGAATATGTGTGATCACAGGGTGACTTTGACACGTTTGAACATTCAATATCAAATAAATCTAATATAATAAAGAGCAACGGAGTTCAAGATTGGGCTGGAATTACTCAGGAACCCATTAACGTGTTGAGCGGAGTATTTCATGAGGTTATATGCTAAGAGACACGAGGATTTCTATTAATGAGGCTGACATGGTTTAATCCAGGTGACTACATCAATTATCAGATAAATGAATCATAGTGGTGACTAGTATTCTTAGATAAGGTGGATACCATGTACGGGAACTTGAGATTCTAAAGAAGTGATCAAGTGTGATACACCAGTTGTGTCCCTGAGTGTAAGGCAAGTAGTTGAGCTCAAATGGTAAGACTCTTGCAACATGGGTGTGATGGAGACCGCAAATGAAATACGTGGAATTTGATTTCACTCCTAGCAATAAGCGACACAAGGAATATGCCACAAGTGCATGAGGATGGAAAAGAAGTCATCTACTTATGGGATTGTCATAATTCGAACAATCTAACCCTTCCTAAGGCGGTGGAATGCTAGAGGTAGAAAAAATTCCTCATACATGACAACGATGTTGCCAATGATCCTAGAACCCGAATGAGCAGGAAGACACATAATCTCATCAAATCCGACCCATTTAAGACTTTTGAAAATGAGACACACTTTGGTTTGAAATCATGGCAATTTAAGCTTGAACTTTAAGGAGAATCATTACTTTTGGAACCCATGAGACAAGCCCTCGTAGCCCTACAAAATCGTCAACAATGTCGAGAAAGTACTTAAAATCATTACGAGTTAGTGTAGAATAAGTCCTTGAAGTGACCATATGAATAATTATGAAAGGGTGAGAAGTCTTGATGCACTTATCGGAGAAGAGTAACCTGAGTTATCTAGTCACATGGACAAACAAAGCAGGTGGATGATTGTTTAAGAGAAAATCTTACAAGGAGTGCGAGAAATATCATTTATCCTAACAAAAGGAACATACCCCGGCCCTTGATTCCATAAGGCATAAAGTTAGATTCACAAGGAGAGTTACCAGATGAAACTAGATAGTAAGGCAGCACGACTAAGAGCATCATTTGGAATCAACAAGCTTAAACAGAGTTGAAGACATTAGAAGTATGTAGTAAAGGGGAAATTTGCCCACTCTCAGGGCGCTTGTAGAGTACATAAAAGTGAGGTTAATTAAGTCAGATCATATAGTTGGATATCTATTCGAGAAGTTGAGATACTATCGCATTGGTGATTACGAGTAAACAACACATGATGCACGGAAAATGAAAGGAAGGTGACAGAGCTTATAAAAGTGGCCTTTACATTGCAACTACTAGGAAGGGTGGTAATATATGGGATCACGTGAAGCTAAAAAATATTTGAAAGAAGATCTATGTATGTAGTCACATGATGTATACCTCCAGAACTCAAAAATCCAACTATGACTAGCGACTCTACTTCACAATGAAGCTCCACAACACCCTTCTACAAAAACCATGATGTACTTGAAGTGAAGTAGGAACCCATGTAATTTGTGGTATTTATTAATTGACCATATATCTAGAAGTATTTTAAAATTAGAGCTACTCTTTCTAGTTCAGAGTTCAACCTTTAAGGATAGTGCGTCTAAGGGAATAGGATTGAGAAGGGATAGTATAACCGATAGTGAATGCAGCAGACTCGTAGTTAAAGTAGGAGGATGGATTGACTTTCCCCCACCACCTATAATCCCATATCCTTGTTTATTTATGTCAGAATACTGAAAACTCCAGTAATATCAGAGGACCGAAGACTACTTAGATAGAAAATAAAGGTATTGTTACATCTATCCCACTTTCTGGATTCAGCGGAATTGGTACATAATTAGGGTGGATTACTATTGATAAAGGAAATTGTATTTCTAGATACCAGGGACAAAATTATGCTCTTTCTTCATCCCTTAAAATTGGAACAGAGAAATGGGTCATAATTAGGGGAAAGGCGGGTATGTCAGATGAACTAAAAAAAAGGGAACTTGAGGTTTTAGGAGTAAACTCAATAGCTTCACGGCTAGTGGAGCCACTACAAAGATCAAAAGAAATCAGCTGGATTCGCAGCAACATGGAGAAATTAACATAAAGCGACACTTAAACAAGTATTATGCAATTCAAAGGACGAGAGAAAATGCTCGTCTTCCTTATAACCAAAAGAAGAACAACCTTCAAGAATAAGATGAGCAACAAGAATAAGTAGCACGATCCAGCTACATGGAGGCTCGACGGTCCCTAGCTTCGATGGAGATTTTAATAGTGTTTAAAAGTAATTAAGCAGACCAAATTCAAAAAATTACCTGTCGGGGAAAGAGGGAGATTCTCGCCAAACAAACAAAAATCTTGTCGATTCCGACCACTAGGCCAAAATGAAAGCCTCAACGAAGATAGAGCGAGGGCACTACCATACTAGAGATGATGATGACACAAGGCAAGATCTTCACTATGACACTATGTCAACATTCAGATGATGCAAAAGTTGAAGAAAAATGGCCTAGGATTTCGAATAGAGAAGAATAATTGGTCGAGAGAAAATATCCTTTTATTTTGTGCGAAAATATTAGAATTGTCCATCCATTCATTCGGGAAGAAATTCTTCGGGTATAGTCCCTTGTTAGATCTTAGAAAGGCGTGTTGGAAATGGTAATTCTATAGCTACAACTCAACTCAAGGACATGCTTATAGAGCTCGATGTCCTAAGAGATTGCATATAAGAAAATTTGTGGTGGGGTGGATTCACGAAATATTGGATCCCGTTCAAAGAGTAGGTGCATGCAATGTTTTGTTACTCAACATTTATTAAGACCATGCCTATGAAAAATCTTCAATATGGATGTACATATACAACAAGAATACGTTGGTTGTGATAAGGAGTGACTTACTTGGTGACCTTAGGTTGATAGGGCAATAGCTGAATCGATGCCCCTCGACTCCACATCCATAACGTACGTTGGTACCATACCGATATACTATAGGATTTGGTGGTGCAATGAAATCAATAGGGCCAAGGTCACTCCCCTCTTAGAGATAGGGTCTACCAACCCCTCCACAACTCAATACATTCTCCTAACAAGCCCTTGGTAAATCCCTTCAGACTCAATGGTGGGATAAATCCCTCCTCATGTCTTCAAACACGTGGATTATGGTATCACGATTACTCATTTTGAGAGTAAGGTTTGGAGAGAAAACTAACTCCCTAACCTGAGCTCTATCGCATGATTGGAGTATCAAAGAAGGGTGAAATTCCTAAATGTCCACGTAGCCCCCTAATTATAGATGTGGTCGACAACACACCGATAAGAAGGGCTATACTAGACACGGCTCCGAGAAATCCTAGTACACTTGAAAACCTTAGGCTCTAATACCAAGTTTGTCATGCCCCAAAACTGATGGACGAGATCGGCACCTAACCGGATAATCCCGTTCAAGCGAACCTGGATTGCCTTTCCTGCCCAACGCGTTACCCCGTGTTTATGATTTACAATATTCCCTATGAAATAGAAAATTAACTCAAAGCATGGACTTACAACTTAAGTTAATTTCTCCTTTTAAAATATTAGCATTTGATAATCCCAAAAGATACAAGCTACATGCAACATTTCCGATTCAGTCCACGATTACGAGTAAATACAACTACTGCCCAAAATATATATATACAACCCACATAGTGTCTACGGAGCCTCTAATAATACTAGGAGTTTACATAGATCTGCCGGCGACAAGGCCCCGGCTATACCTTTAAAGACACAACATATACAAAAGAAGATTATATAGACTACACACGGCCCCGAGAGGAAATGGGGCTCACCAGAACTGCTGAAAGGATGAAGAGGAGGCACCACTATCAGTGGTCGGAACTACCTGCTATAGCGCCCCCGGCAAAAGGGACATTAGTACCATTGAATAGTACTAGTATGTATGAACAAGCTTCATTCTAAGTAGAATCAAACAGTACACAAATAGAGGACAGTTAGGGAAACAAAAAAAATACCACACAGAAATACAGAAAATCACAAATGAAGGTTTTACAGTTACTCATTTCAATTTTTCACCTGTTGCGGCACAACCCGATCCCATCGTACAGTCACATCTCACCCTTATTGCCTCTCTACCCTTATTACTTCGTGTTGCGGCGCGCAACCCGATCCCACCGAACAAAAACATTGCACCCTTATTGCCTCTCCACCCTTATTACTTCGTGTTCTGGCGCGTAGCCCGATCCCACCGTGCAATCACATTGCACTCTTATTACCTCTCCATCCTTATTACTTCGTGTTGCAGCGCGCGACCCGGTCCCACCGTACAATCATATTTCACAGCAACAACCACCAACAATTAAATCGCAAGGATATTCATCATGAAGAACATAAGTTCATATCAACCAATAACTATGTAAAATCAAGGCACAATGATCCTTACCAACCAGTAATTCATATATAGTGTTGCCACAATCATTTAACTCAATAAAATCAGTCCATATTTACTTTCATCATTTCCTATACAACCTTTAGCACTTTGATACTTTCAACAATGTAATTAATAGCAATAACAACCAACAATTCAATCACAAAGATTCTTATCATCAAGGATATTCATTCGTAACAACCAAGTAACCATATGAAATCAAGGCCACAGAAATCTTTATCAAACAGTGAGTTATATACGGTATGCCATCAACATATAGCTCAATTAGTTTATCCACGTTTCCTTTCCATTATTTACCACACAACATTGAGCACTTCGATACATTCAACAATTGGATTCTTTATTGTTTATTTCATTTGGTAGTACATCCTTGCATACCGATGTATTCAACAGTTAACGAGCTTTTCACATGATAGAGTAAGCAAAAGGAATCACCCTTATCAAAATCCCATATATCATGGTGGCATGCCACTCAACTAGGACAATCAGAGAATAGAATCTTACGTCTCAACACATTAGAACAATCAATTCACATATTCTCAAGCAAGAAAGTCATACCAAATGCTCGGACACCAACAAGGTGACGCTACAAAGATTAAAGTTAGCCATACATACCTCGAGTCGGAATTTCCCTTTAATATATATTCTCAAACCACCGGACCTTCTATCGCCTCCAGTCTAATTTACAAGGTGCCATGTTTAGACTTAGAATTAGAAATTATGAACTCTTTTGGGAATTTTATCAAACACTATGTGACCCCTTTGATTAATTAATCCCCTTTTTAGTGGAAGGTTACTCTAACTTACACCCCTTTGATAGATTAGGACAAATCATGAACATGCATGCAAGTCTTAGCTTTTAACTTAAAGAACCAATTCATGTGTGTTCCATTTCTAACCAAAACCTGAGAATTGGATGGAAATAGGGTGGGGACTTACCCTTTATGGTGAAGAAGATGAAGATTACTCGATAATTTCCAGGCCTGAGTAGAGATGATGGACCAATTTGATGAAGAAGAAGACTTTCTCTCACTAATCTCACTCTCCCTTCTCTCTATTTCTTTCAGATACCCGTTAAAATGAAAGGGGGTAAGTATTTTTATTAAGCTGGGGTCGGGTATAAAAATTATAAGTTAAAAGCCCCGAAGCAGGAAATGCGTTCAGGAATGCGTCCGCATTCCTGTCGCATAAATTTCCCTCAAATGGTCCAAAATGGGAACCAGAGTCCCCAGGTATGTGACCACTATGCGGTCTGCATACCTGTTATGTGATCGCATAGTGCGTCACATAACCTCCTTCGCAAAAATAGAGGTGCAAGGATGCGACAGTTATGCGGTACGCATTCCGAAAATGCAATCGCATCTTGGGCCGCATAGCTTTCCTCAAATTAGACAGCAGACTGTCCAGGTATGCGACCACTATGCAGTCCGCATACCTGATCTGCGATCGCATAGTGGACCGCAAATCTACGCAACTCTGGAAAATTTTATCTTTTACGTCCCGGGGTACTTTTTACTCCACAAGGGACTGTTTTAAGAATTTTCTACAGTTATAACCACATGGGGACCCATTCGGGCATTGTTTTTAGACTTGAAATTTTACGGGTCTTTACATATTCTCGAAATTTTAGGTCTGGAATTTTGTTTTCTTTGTCAAATGAAAATTTTGTGTGCTTTGTGTGTTTGCTTGCTGTGAGAGATTGGTTGAGAGTGTGAGTGATGTTCTATGAAATTTTGGGGTAAATATCCATGGGTTGATGGTGTGAACTTCCTAAGGAAAATGGAGCACACAACCAGTTTGATGGAATGCACAAAAAACTGTTACTGGGCGAGGAAGAAGACCCTCGCGATCGCGATGCCTCTTCCACGGTTGCGTAGGTCTAGTCCTGCTAAGAGTTATAATTGATCGCGATCATGTATATCCTTCTACGATCGTGTATATCCTTCTGCAATCACGTAGTTTTAGCACAGCTGGAAAACAAATTGTTCTTTGCGATCGCGTACCCATTTCCGCGATCGCGTGGTTTTACTGCCCTTGGAAACACAATTGTTCTTGGCGATCGCGTTACTTGTTCTGCAATCGCGATTCACTGATGCCCAGGCAGCAAAACAGTGTCTTCACAATTTTTTATCCTAAGGCCTTTTAATCTCTTTCTTTAGCCTAAAAACCTCTTAATGTAGTGCTTTAAGTGTCCATACAGGTATTTAACATATGTACTCCTTTTGTAGGTACTTTGAGCTCTAAAATAGATTCCAAACCAAATGAAAATGTTCAAGAATACATCGAACAAGTTTCCAAAGAGGAGTATTTTAATTGGGACATATTCTCATCTTTAAGAAGTTCCCACCGCTATGACAAACAACTGTGTAAAAGTATAATTAGAGAAAGAGGCATTTTCTTGACCGACCTTGAAAGGTCGATGGCCCGATTTCTATGGAAGATTAGTATCAAGTGGATGGATTTTCTTTGCAGAAGAGCCAAGACTTGCCAATCATGAAGTGATACGAGAATTTTATGCAAATGTTGTGGAGACGGACTTCAAGAATGATTTGGTTGTTACTGTCAGAAGAAAACAAGTCCGCTTTGGTCCAGAACTAATCAATGCATATTATAATCTTCCCAATGTTAAAAATCAGGTGTACAAGGATCGAGCTCAAGAGTTGGGCACACAGTTTGTTTGTAGAACATTTGTGTTACAACCAATATTTTCGTACGTGAGAGTACGTCGTAAGTCAATTGATGTAAGCTCAGAAAAAAGATTATATTTGGAAGAACATAAAGTAATTTAATCATGTTACCTTGGAGGTTAAAAATATTTAAGATCATGAATAATGAGTACCAAGAGGGTTGGAAATCTAGAAGCTAAACCAATTGAAGAAAATAAGTTTCGTCGAAAGTAGACGAGTTTGGAATGTTATAACATGTACTTTAGGGCGAGACTACGGTTCATTACATGATAAGGCGGTTATGCTATGAGTTATGTTTGTCGTATGATGGGCTTGTGCTACATTTCGAAGTCAAGCAAGTTGTGGAACAAAAGTTGGCAAAGGTCTTCACAAACTACATTCATAATGTGCTGAAAATTAGGTCAAATTTAACTGAGATTTTCTCCCAATATTCTTGGAATTATTGGATGATCTACCAACCAAATTGAAGAACTATGAGTATAGTTTCAAATGCATTAAACCGTTCATCGATACGACATAGGAGTAGAGAGATATTTACAATTTTGCGAGACTGCGTAGACATCATAAGTGACAAGTAGGTGGTTCACTAAAGCTTTTTGAACAATACATTTTGTGTGTTATATGAGGTTTTATGTGACGACCCAAATGGGTTATCACCTGTGTTATTACCCATCCCGTACTTCCGAGGCCGTGAAAACTTCATGTGTATCTGCCTCAATTTGTGTGCGCAATTCGGGGGCGTAGCCTGACAGCCTAAATATGAAATTCTGTGAAAAATGCTAAGATTTTGATATTAAAATGAATAAATTTGACTTCGGAAAACATTTTGAGTAAACGGACCCGGACCCGTGAATTGACCATCCCGGAGGGTCCGTAGGAAAATATGGGACTTGGGTGTATGCCCGGAATCGAATTCCGAGGTACCAATCCCGAGAAATGAATTTTTGAGTAAAATTGTTTTCTGAAAATATTTAAGGAAATTGAAAATGAAATCTGATTATAAAGTGATGGTATCGGGTCCGTATTTTGGTTCTGGCGCCCAGTACGGGTCTTATATATGGTTTAAGCTCTTTCTGTAAAGTTTGGTTGAAAACGGATTTCGTTTAACGTGTTTCAGACTTGAAATGGAAAATTTGATGTTTTATGAAATTTGATAGAATTCATGGATTTTGAGGTATAATTTGATGTATACGATATTATATTGGCGATTTGATCGCACGGTTAAGTTCGTAGGATGTTGTTGAGTCAGTGCATGTGATTTGTTAGGAGCCACGAGGGCTCGGGAGTGTTTCGTAGGTGTCTCGGAGTGATTTTGAACTTAGGAAAATTGTTGGCTTTTGGCTTCAGCAGTTGCAGGTCCATTTGTTCTTCGCGTTCGCGACCCCTTTACCGCGTTCGCAAAGCTTTAAAATTTTCCTTCATCGCGTTCGCATCCATTCCCTCGCAAACGCGTAGTGTTATTTAACCCTGAGGTCTTATCCCTTTTCCCTCTTTGCGTTCACGTACAGTTGACCGCAAACGCGTAGCTTTACAGGTCCCCTTCATCGCGCTCGCATGATGTCCCACACGTTCATGTAAGTCAACTTCTGGACCCCCAGCCTTTTCCTCTTCGTGTTTGCATTTTTCCTTCCGCGAACGCGATGGCTTTCCCAGTCTACCCTTCGCAAATGCGAAGGGAAATTTTGCCCAGTGGTATATAAATATTTCCAGAACCAGTAGCTACGGGATTCACTTAGAAAATAACGAACTTCTTCTTCTCCAAGGCCCTTAGACGTCCATTGAAGCCTTCCATCACAAAAATTTCTTGGGTTAGTAAATTTTAAATCATTTCCTTCATTTTTCATCTATAATTAATGAATTCCTAAGCCTAAAACATGCAAATTAGAGTAGAAAATCTGGAATTTGGGTAGAGTTAGGCCCTTTTGAATTTTCTTGATTAAGACCTCGTTTTGGGGTCGAATTTAAAAACAAATTATATATTCGGGCTCGTGGGTGAATGGGTGACATGGTTTTGGTCCGAGCCTCGTGTTTGGACCACGCGATCCCGGGGTCGAATTTTGATAATTTTGAAAGAATGCTAGGAAATGGATAATTAGGCCATGTAATTGAATCCTTGAAACCTTATTGATATACTTGAGTTGATCATGTCTAGATAATACCATTCCGGAAGTTGAATTCTAAAGGAAAGGCGGTGTTAGAGGGTTGATTGCCATACTTTGGACCCGAGGTAAGTGTTTGGTCTAACCTTAGCTTGAGGGAATAGGAGTTGAGTATAAATTGCTACTTGCTAATTTTCAAATATGATGTATAGGCATGGTGACGAGTATCTATACATTGGTGTCTAGCATGACCATGAGTCCTTATATTGTGAATATACTGATTTGTGGTAATTTCCATGCTTAGTTGATGATTTCTATATGTTGTGAAGAATATGTGAAGGGAATTGTATTCTGTAAACTCTGTTGGAGCATTTGCTCAAATTGTGTAACGAATAATGAAGAAATATGAGATATTATGTCTTTGGAGCATTGGCTCAAATTGTGAAATGAATAATGAAGAAATGAGATATTACATCCTTTGTAGCATTGGCTCAAGTGATAGAATAAATCATGGAATTGAAAGTGAAAGAAAGAGAAAGAGTTATTGAAATATACCCTTGCCGGGATTTAATTGTGCAGTTGATGTTCCCTTGCCGGGATTTAATTGTGCAGTTGATGTTCCCTTGCCGGGATTTAATTTTGTAATTGATGATTACCCTTGCCGAGATTTAATTGTGCAGTTGATGTTCCCTTGCCGGGATTTAATTGTTTAATTATTGTTCCCTTGCCAGGATTTCTATATCTATTATGTTTACTTCCTTTCCTTGTTTGTGCTTGTTGTTTGGGTGAGAAAGAGTGTTAAAGCATGAAGGGTGATGCCGTGCCATGATTTACATTGATTAAATTATACATCGCATAGTGAGGACTAGAGTAAAAGCACGAAGGGTGATGTCGTGCATCATTTGATATTGTCTTCCTTGCTGGGATGTTGAGATTCATGTTATTGTTCCCTTGCCGGGATTTCTATCTTTATTCTGTTTTCTCCCTTGCCCTTGTTTGTGATTGTTGTTTGGGTGAGGAAGAGTGCTAAAGCACGTAGGGTGATTCCGTGCATTGTTTGTTATTGTGAGGAAAGAGTGTAAAGCACGAAGGGCGTGTCGTACGATGTACCATTCCATACCATATTCATTGATTATACTGTGAGGAAAGAGAGTAAAAGCACGAAGGGTGATGCCGTGCCATGATTTACATTGATTATATTATACATTGCATAGTGAGGACGAGAGTAAAAGCACGAAGGGTGATGTCGTGCAAGTTTTTGATTTCTTGTCCTTGTCGATATGCTGCCTTGTTGTTCCTTTCCTTATTGAGATTTCTTATATGAAACTATTATCTCCCCACAGCATGTTCCCCTTCCTTTATTAATTTTTTTCTCCCTATATTTCTTATCTGTTGTATATATGTATATATGTTTAATTGAACTGCACAGGTTTATTTGGTTCTCTGGTTCTAGCCTCGTCACTACTTCGCCGAGGTTAGGCTAGGCACTTACTCAGTACATGGGGTCGGTTGTACTGATGCTACACCTGCACTTCTTTATGTTGTGCAGATTACGCAGCCAGACTCGGAGGACATCATTATTGAGAGTGTCTTCCAGCTCATCATAGAGGCTTCGAGGTATACCCGCTGGCGTTCGTGGGCCTTGGGGTCTCTTCCATCCCTTTGTCTTCGATTCTGTCTTGTTTTTCCTTTAGTTTCAAAGGCACACATGTATTTCCTTTCAGACTTGTATTTAGCACTCTTAGACATGTCGTGAGTTAGTGACACCAGGTTTTGGGAAATTTTGCGTCGATGTAGTGTGATTGTCTTTACTTAGCTTAAAACCAAATTTATTTCCGTTGTTTAATTTGTTAACTGATTTAGTTTATTCTGTTAGAATGAGGTTATGATGCTAGTTTAACTACACACGTTGGCTTGTCTAGCGGGTTCAACGTTAGATGCCATCACGGTCCGACGGCGGGATTTTGGGGTGTGACATTTTATTGGGACATATTATATACCAAATTGAAGGTCTTGGAATTTAGTTTGCAACTCTCTTAACCGTTCGTTCATACGACATCCGTATATAAAGATATAAGCGTCGGAAGATGAGTCAATGCTAGGGGGCCAAGCTAGCACCTCTTTGACTTTTCCAAAGTTGATATATATAAGTCTTAGGTCGGTTATATCTTCTTTTTGCAGAATACCACGACCAGAAAACACCCACAAAACATACCCTTAAGCTCTCATCTAGGTTTTCAAAGAATATTATCATCCCGGACATGAAATCGATAAATAATAACATCAAAACGATATCTACGACGTAAGTGTCATTATACCGCCTCTCTTTCTTTTTGTAGTTAGAGTTTTGGAAGACACTTCATAGTTAATAAACGTGTAATATATGTATTTAAGTGTTTAAATATCAATTAAGGATGATAAATGTGTTTCCTAATAGTTAGAACTCACGGGACGTTGATCGGAAGCTGTGAGTTCGAGTTATTTGACTTGTAGCGAACTATTTTGTGGACTCTTTTGTGTTACTATTGGGCTGCATATTTCACTACTATTGTGTGGATTTTTTGAGGAGGAAGGGTGTGTATAAACACCATATATATGTAGGGTGGTGGGCAGGTCGTTCGTCGTGACATTTCCCGATCGTTTGACACTACTACGGTGGTCATTTTGTGTATGAAGAGATTGCAGTGTGTTGGGCTGATTTGTAGTGTTTTGTTGTGTATATAAGGCTGCAAAATAATGTATATATGTTGTTGTTGTTGTGTTCTTCTGTTTTTGGTGTTATCTTGAATTTGGAGGAAGTAGGGATAATAGGGGAGATGCTGCCCATTTTTATACAAAATAAACTTGTCGTTCGTTGTGCGATAGTTGTACCTTTCGTAACTTAATGATAGTATTATTATTGTTGTTGTAGATTAAGGTGCGAAGAGGCGAGTTCAACTTGGTGAGTGTAAATATTTTGATAAGGTATGTTAAGGCACTTCCTTCATTCTTTTGGTATGATCTAAAGTTAAAAGAACGTAAACGATACGTTATTTCATAATGAATCTACTCCTAGCTACTAAGGTTGTTCATGTTGTTATTTCCTTACAAAGTTATTCTAAGAAAGTATGTATGATCCTTGAGTCCTAGTTAAGTTCATATTGATGGTATGATGTCCATATTGTTAATCGAAGGTGCAACTACCTTACGTCACTCTAAAAGGTTTAGGGCGTGATTCCATGAGTCCATCATGCATTATGTATAGTATCTATTTTATTCTACCAAGCCGCGCTATAGTCGGCCGGGTACGGCACCTATTCTGCAACCACTGATCTGTTTGGTTTACCGAGCTCCACGTGGCCGGGTACGATTCTACCGAGCCTTATGATGGCCGGGTATGGTTTTACTGAGTCCTCTTCGAGGCCGGGTATGATATGATGATGATGATGCCCACAGAGACGGATGTTTTTAAAAGATTATGTATATATATCACGCATTTCATGTCACTATCTCTCGAAGGAACTCAGATGCTAATTGTATCTCCTACATCTCTCTTTACATTACTGTTCTTAGTTATGCTTTTATGCCTTACATACTCAGTACTTTATTGGTACTGGCGTCCCTTTTTCTTGGGGACGCTGTGTTTCATGCCCGTAGGTCCCAATAGACAGGTTGACAGTCCTCCTAGTAAGCTATCAGCTCAGAGGAAGATGTTGTTGCACTCCACTTGCTCCGGAGTTACCTATTTGGTTGGTCAGTATGATGAGGACATGTATTGACTGGTATGGCGGGGCCCTGTCCTGACCCCTTTGATGTTTATGTACTCTTAGAGGCTTGTAGACAAATGTAAGGTATATGGATACTTGTATGGCCTTGTCGGCCTATGCTTTGAGTTTACAAAAGGTCATGTCATCCTTATAGGCGTGTATGTCACATGTATAAGTTTCAATATCATGTTAGGTCGTCCTATGTCTAGCATTTGCTTATGTTTTATTTCGATTATGTCATGATGACCATTTTGGCGTATTTACCCGTGATAGTATGATAAGAAAGATATGTTATATTGGTACTCGGTTGAGTAAGTTATTGGGTGCCCGTCGTAGCCCATAGGTTGGGTCCTGACAGAAGTGCTATCAGAGCAGTTCTTTCTTAGAGGTATCTACAAGCCGTGTCTAGTAGAGTCTTGTTTATGGGTGTGTTGTGCATCACACTTATAAGCAGGAGGCTACAGGGAATTTAGGATTTTCACTCTTTCTTCTTACTCTAGATCGTGTGGTAGAGCTCAGTTGTAAGAATTCAAATTTCCTAAATTCCATCTTATTCATAATATGATGATGCCTACATCTAGAAAGATGGTTGGTAAGAGATTGCATGTGAATGTGAAAGAGTTGTGTGAGAGGAACTCCATTTTGCATGATGCTTATGATGAGTAAATGTAAGGTATTCATTACTAATACAGGTAAGCCTCTTCATAAGGAGCCTTAAGGCAAAGAATATCTATCCACCCCGATGGTGAAAGGCAATAAGAAAATCGGAAGGTAGACACAAGTTTCAGCAAGTAAAAGGAGCAAGTTGAAAAGGGGTGGGTACGAGCTACTCAGTTAGTGAAGATTATCAGTATTTACAATCCAGGTAGCGAAATATAAGCATTCTGTGTTACTTTAAACAGTAATAGAGATATATATAATTGGCCACACCCACCTCAATTATGCCATGTGAGAGTTAACTGATATATCTTAAGATAAGGAAGGGATATCAGGATCTAGTTAGGGTTAAAGTAAACCAAAATGTTGGATGGATTGTTTGCGTTAGTTGACATTTTCTAAGGATATTACAAATGTGCTAACAGATCTCCCTGTGAGACACCCAGATGGTGCATCCTAGAATAGTATAGCTAGATATGAATACTAGAATGTTCAAAGACAGGCACTGGAATCTTCGGAAAGAATAAATATTACCTTAGTGTGCCATTCATCCCTAGTAGAGAGAGAATGTTAGGCAACCCGAAAAGCCAGTGGATGGATCAAGGGGAGATAAAATCAAAATAATATCTTGTTGGAATTTTTAGAATAAAGTGATAGACATAAATGTTAGCATGGAAATAAGAAGAGAGTTAATAAAGCATTATGAATAAGATGCGATACGTGGATGACGATGGTAGATCAAAAAAATGACAGTATTACCGAATCTATACAAGAGGTAACAGGCCATGAGGCAACAAAAGAGCACAGGTCATAAAGTCACATCCTCATTTTGAGAAATAAGTTCGTGACTCCAACATGATTACCAGAAGTAAAAGTTAGGCCCCCGAGTAATAGTAATTAGTATGGGATAGTAAACAAATAAAATCGAACAATAATTAGGGATTGAGAGATTTGATAATGGTCGGCATCATAAGAATTTTATATTACACTGCGGCAATAATAGAATGGACAACGGAAGAAGATTAATGAGAAATTCAGAGAATGGTCATTCAGGAAGACGCTTCCTTAAAGTTAAAGTTAAGCTTAAGGGACTGTATGGGCCAGTTACACTAAATGTCACCCTCGCGGATAAGGAATTTTGTTACCCTTGGTACAGAAGGGTTACCGCAAGGCGAGTGATGTTAGTGAAGATGTGAAAAGATGCCAAAGATGATGTCGTAACTATAGATTAAAAAGAGGGAATGCGATTGCATTTGTTCAGATCCTATGGATATAATATAACTCCAGAACATTATGCAAGCATGACGCCATAGAGAATCAATAAGGGTTTTGCACTCGATGATATTGATAAATAAGTGGAAATGAACACTTGATACATAAGGATCCCGTACGAGAGGTAAGTTAAGACAAAGGACATAACCCAAAAGAGGTTACGCATAGTATAAATATGAGAATGGACCAACGAGTAGTTTGTAGTTGATTCAGGAAGAGCCTAGTTATAGCTAAACATGAGGTCGTAGATAAATCAACAGATCGTGCAAGATAAATGTAGTGAAACGCAACATAGGGAATTCAGTCTCGTAGATATGATGCCATCGTGATCCTTGATTAATATTAATATAGGAGATTGGGTAGTTAAAGGTACCATAAAAGTGTTGCGAAAATAAAAAAAGTGCGACTAGGGAGATAGTCAAATTTCACTTCAGAAGCAACCTTACGAGCACAAGGGCGTGGATGTAAGTAACTAAGGATAATAATAGGTGAGTAAGAACATCAAAATTCCTTTGGGTATATGATGTAATAGGCTCGCAGCTTTACAAGAGTCGGAGGGTATCCACTATGTAGTACAACGAAAGACTAGCTGAGGAAATAAGGAAGAAGGATTCAGAATAAGCATAGTGACCTAAAGAAGAAATGGTCTTATGACAACTTTCTCTCTACAATATTGTATACACTCCATAAGTAAGTGGCACCTATCGTGGATAATTAACGGGAAGAAGAAAAAAAATCAAGAGTTGATAATTGAGATCATATGAGATACAAGGAAATCCAGTATTCATGGGCATTAAGATATCCCAAGTATCCATACAGAAAGTGGAAGAACGGCCAGGAAAAGTAATTGCTTACATTTAAAGGTGACTGGGAAGGCATGAAAGGAAATCTATGGTGCTAGCATGTTAAAAGGAAGGGTGAGAATAGTATAAATATATATGTATAGGTCTCTAGTAAGAGTATGATAGATAAACAAGGTTTTAGCTAGAAGGCAGTAAGGATAAGAAAAGGTGAGTGAGAAGGTGGCGAGAATAGGTAAGTCCTAGGGATTTAACCCATCACAAAAATAGAGCTGATGGTGTCCATAAAGTTATAAAAATCTCAGTATAGCATGAGTGAACTCAAAGGAGTTTAAAACTAGGAGAATTTAGAAGAGATGGAATGCTACCCTGGTAGTAAAGTAAGGGTGTAACTGTGATAAATGAAAAGAGGATGACATTTAGGCCTTTGATTGATCAATGATTTTGAGAACAAGGATTTCATGAAATTCACAAGATAAGAATACCCCCATAGGATGAATCACATTAGGATTCTAGTATAGTATCATCCCTAAGTGGACCAGGGAAATCACTTCAGATGTTCCCCGATGAGACGTAAGCCCTCGTGACAATGTATTACATGAGAGGATTCAAGTTATCAGTAGTAGATTATGGATCAACATTAAGGTGAATTAACAATTGATGGATAAAAGTTCCAAAGTATGAGATGAGATTAGGCTTTTATTCTTAAGATGAACAATAAAGAAGAAGCATAAAAGGACTTAGATTTATACATATAGGATAAGCAGTGATAGCATAACCTATAGTTGAGTTGCAAATCTTGGTAACAAAAAACTGAAGTAAGTGTTATAGTACAGTATCACCTACCTAGTTGTGGTAAAGCCATAAGCATAGATAACCGAGATCATAAAACAAGATATAACAATAGTCGTACGTTCAACAAAGTACTAAGCAAAGAACTTTAGTACACCTATAGAGGCCAGAGGGACAGCTTGTCATAGTACTATATATGTTCACAAAGTGAATCCTAGAGATTGGTTAAAAGCTAACGGAAAAAGGAGATAAGAGTCGCATTGGCGCACATTCAAGGTTAGAATCGTACAGGCTGCATGAAAGAAGGTAGAAATAGTTACGAGATTGGAAGAATTTCGACCACAAGTCTTGGTGTGAGAAAGAGTCCTAAAGGGGGGAATGCCCTAGCCTTTGGATCTATTCCCCAAACAAATCCCTAGATGGCAAATACAATATTAATGTAACGACCCGACCGGTCATTTTGTGTTATCGGATCCCGTTCCCCTAAATGAAACTTCCCTCGGCTTTTTGTGATATATGACTTGCGGGGACTGGTGGTCCGGGATTCGGAGGTGTTTAGAGTGCACTAGGAACAATTGGTTCCTTAAGGTTGGCCTTTAAGGCCAAGTTTGACTTCGGTCAACATTTTGGGTAAACGACCTCGGAATCGAGTTTTGTCATTTTTGGTAGCTTCGTGTGATGATTTCGGACTTGGGCATATGTTCGAATTGGGTTTCTGATGACCCGGGGGCATTTCGGCGCCCAATATTTAAATAAGAAGTTCCTTAAGTTCATATTTTGGTTTGGGGCATGTTTTTGTGTTATCGAGGTCCAAACGGAATCTCGAGACTGGGAATAGTTCCGTTATGTTAATTATGACTTGCCTACAAAATTTGGTGTCAGTCCGAGTTGTATAGGTCAGTTCGGCACGTTATTGGCGAAGTCTAGAAAACTTAAAGTTCCTAAATTTGGTTATTGGAGTTTGGGGGTGTGATTTTGAGTTTTAGTGTTGTTTTGGGTGTTCCAAAGGCTTGAGCGAGTCCGTTTGATGATTTGGACTCGTTGGTATATTTAGACTAGCGCTCGGTGGGTCCAGGTGCCTACCGGGCACCTAACGGGGCTAAAAACCAGCAAAATATAGTTGTTGGTGCACCTGTTCTGGTATGAATGCAGGTGCGGTTTCCCAGTCGCAGGTGCGGGACCGCTCCTGCGGTCCCCAGCATCGCAGGTGCGATCACCCAATGGCCTGGCCAATTATCGCAGGTGCGGAAAATATTCTGCAAGAGCGGAGCCGCAGGTGCGGTCTCCACTCCGCAAGTGCGGGCCCAGGCTCCCCAGCCCGTTTCCGCAGGTGCGAGATTTTTCTCGCCGGTGCGAGACCGCAGGTGCGGTCCTCGAGCCGCAGGTGCGAAAACACTGCCCAGGCAGTGTGCTTTTATACACGGGTTTTAAACCCATTTTCTCAATTTCCTTCTTCTTCCTTGGGCGATTTTCCTCCATTGTTAAGGGCTAACGACCTGTTCTTCTAAGGTAAGTGAATTGTACTCAAAAATTAGCTTCATGCATGGATTTCCAGCTTAATTAACTACATAAGTTAGTGCAAAAATCAAGAATTTGGGTAGTAACCTAGAACTTGCGATAATTTGAGAATTTTTCTGTGAATTGGCCATGAAATCAAGTAAGAATCATATGTTAATGATCCTTAGGCTTGGGGTGAGTGTTCCCTTCGAGAATTATCGAAATCCGAGTGTGCGGGCCCGGGATTGGATTTTGGGAATTTCTCAAGAATGTTGAATTATTGAAAAGTTAGGATAATTTCCCTATTTTTGAGCATGCATTGATGTCATTATACCGTATTTGGCTAGTTGCGAGTCCTGGGGTGTAGACTTCGGAGATTCGGGTGCAACCTTGGTCCGAGGGGTAGATTCGACGCGATGTGAGTCTCCTTTCTAACCTTGTAAGGGGGAATTGTTCCCCTAGGTGACTTAAATGATATATGTGATAATTTGTAGGGGGCTACGCACGTACAAAGTGACGAGAGTCTGTATGTAGTGACTATTTCTATCATGTCCGGGTAGTTAGGCTCACATCATGCCTTGTGCTTTTATTGATATGAACTATATGCATGCTGAATTTACATTTTGTATTGTTTACATTCCTGAATTTATGAAATTTGAGAAAAACTTGTAAGAAATTTGATTATGGAAAGGCATTCTCTTTTAAAAAGGAATAATATATGTGCATGTGACCGCTTCGCAAATTGTATTCCGCAAGCGGAGTGTGATTTCCCCCACTCTATTGAGAGGCGCACTTTTGGGATGGGCCGATCGATCCTTCGGTAGTGCGCAGAGAGATGCACTTTTGGGACGGGTCGGTCGATCCCTCGACAGTGCATGGTGAGATTGAGAGACGCACTTTTGGGACGGGCTGATCGATCCTTCGGCAGTGCGTAGAGAGGTTGAGAGATGAATTTTTAGGACGGGCCGATCGATCCTTTGGCAGTGCATAGAGAGCTTGTGAGGTGCACTTTTGCGACGGGCCGATTGATCTTTCAGCAGTGCACAAGCATGACTATCCTGTGACTCCGGCCGGTTGTCCTCACCCTGCATGCGTGTGTTTTATTTGTTATTAAATTTCATGAAATTGATCTGACAGATATTTCGAAAAAAGTGAAGTGGTAATTTTTGTATTTATCCTAAGTATTCTTCCTGGATTTCAGTATCTTACTTATATATACTTGTTGCTTCACTGCCTTACATGCCTACTGTTTTTATTACATTCTGTTGATTTATATTGTTGGACCTTAGTGAGTGTCATGTCGACTTCTCGTCACTACCTCTTCGAGATTAGGCGGGATACACATTGGGTACATATACATATTTATGTACTCATGCTGCACTTTTGTACTTAACTGTACAGATTCTGGGGCTGGTGTTTCTAGTTATCCGACCGGAGCTTGACATATTCCGGACCTGACTCCACGGTGAGCTACCTCCCTCCGCGATTCCCAGCTATGCTATGGAGTTATCTTTTTTGTTTACTTGTATCTATATTCTTTCAGATAGAAGTACCTCTTGTATCATCTTTTGTATATTCTACTAGTCGCCTATAGACTTGTGACACTAGTTCCTGGCACACATTTAGTAGATTCTATTTTTGGGACTGTATATACATATGTATTGGATCACGCTCATTTTGGTTGTATGTATTTAATTTGATAAATGATTTTTCTTCTATTTTAAACGGGTTAAGTGTAAAACTTTGGGAAACATGTGGGGTTGGTATGTTAATAAGGAAAACTTCACTAGTAAGCAATCGTTGGCTTGCCTGACCCCGGTGTTGGGCGCCATCACGACCCGCGTGGGATTTTGGGTCGTGACAATTAAAGTATTCGTAAGAGCTACTTCTTAAGAGAAGAATAAGTGCATTAGTCAACATTCGAGGACGAATTTTCCAAAGGGGGGATGATGTTACAACCCATATTTTCGTACGTGAGAGTACGTTGTAAGTCAATTGATGTAAGCACAGAAATAAGATTATATTTGGAAGAACATAAAGTAAATTAATCATGTTACCGTGGAGGTTACAAATATTTACGATCATGAATAATGAGTACCAAGAGGGTTGGAAAGCTTAGAAACTAAACCATTTGAAGAAAATAAGTTTCGTCGAAAGTAGTCGAGTTTGGAATGTTATAACATGTATTTTAGGGTGAGACTATGGTTCATTAAATGATAAGGAGGTTATGCTATGAGCTATGTTTTCCGTATGATGTTCGTGTGCTACGTTTTGAAGTCAAGCAAGTTGTGGAACAAAAGTTGGCAAAGGTCTTCACAAATTACATTCATAATATGCTGAAAATTAGGTCAAATGTAACTTAGATTTTCTCCCGATATTTTTGGAATTGTTGGATTATCTACCAACCAAACTGAATATCTATGAGTCTAGTTTCAAACTCATTAAATCGTTCATCGATACAACATAGGAGTAGAGAGATATTTACAGCTTTGCGAGACTGCGCAAGTGACAAGTAGGTGGTTTACTAAAGCTTTTTGAACAATACATTTCGTGTGTTATATGAGGTTTTATTGGGAATTGTTATATAACAAATTGAAGGTCATGGAATTAAGTTTCCAAATCTCTTAACCGTTCCTTCATACGACATCCGTATAAAAATATATAAGCATCGGAAGATGGGCCAATTCTAGGGTGCCAAGCTAGTACCTCGATGACTTTTCCAAAGTTGATATATATAAGTCTTAGGTCGGATTTATCTTCATTTTTCAGCATACCACGACCATATAACACCCATAAACATACCCTTAAGCTCTCTTCTAGGTTTTCAAAGAATATTATCATCCCGGGCATGAAATCGAGAAGCGATAACATCAAAACGATCCTTACGACGTAAGTGTCATTATACCGCCTCTCTTTTTTCTTTGTAGTTAGAGTTTTGGAAGGTACTTCATGGTTAAGAAACGTGTAATATTTATTTAAGTGTTTAAATATCAAGGAATGTTGATAAATGTGTTTCCTAATAATTAGAACTCGCGGGACGGTGATCGGAAGCCGTGAGTTCGAGTTATTTGACTTGTAGCGGACGGTTTTGTGGAATCTTTTGTGTTACTGTTGGGATGAGTATTTCGGTACAGTTTGTGGAGTTTTGGAGGATTAATTGTGTGGATAAATACCATATAGATGTAGGGTGTTGGGCTGGTCGTTCGTCGTAACATTTTCGGGTCGTTTGACACTACTACGGTGGCCGTTTTGTGTATGAAGAGATTGCGGTGTGTTGGGCTGTTTTGTAGTATTGTGGTGTATATAAGTCTGGAAAATAATGTATATATGTTTTTGTTGTTGTTTTCTTGTGTTTTTGGTGTTATCTTGAATTTGGAGGAGGTAAGGATAATAGGGGAGATGCAGCCCATTTTTATACAAAATAAGCTTGTTGTTTGTTGTGCGATAGTTGTACCTTTCGTAACTTAATGATAGTATTATTATCGTTGTTGTAGATTAAGGTGCGAAGAGGCGAGTTCAGCTTGGTGAGTGGAAATATTGTGATAAGGTATGTTAAGGCACTTCCTACATTCTTTTGGCATGATCTAAAGTGAAACGAACGTAAACGATACGTTATTTCATAATGAATCTACTCCTAGCTACTAAGGTTGTCCATGGTGTTCTTTCCTTACAAAGTTATTCTAAGAAAGTATGAATGATCCTTGAGTCCTAGTGATGTTCATATTGATGGTATGATGTCCATATTGTTAATCGAAGGTGCAACTACCTTACGTCACTCCGAAAGGTTTAGAGCGTGATTCCATGAGTCCATCATGCATTATATATAGTATCTATTTTACTCTACCGAGCCGCGCTATAGTCGCCCGTGTACGGAACCTATTGTGCAACCACTGATCACGTGGTCTTACCGAGCTCCACGTGGCCGGGTACGACTCTACCGAGCCTTATGATGGCCGCGTATGGTTTTTTCGAGTCCTCTTCGAGGCGGGGTATGATATGATGATGATGATGCCCACAGAGGCGGATGTTTTTAAAAGATTATGATTATATATGTATGTATCACGCATTTCATGTCACTATCTCTTAGAAGCACTCAGATGCTACAGGTTGTATCTCCTACATCTCTCTTTACATTACTGTTCTTAGTTATGCTTTTCTGCCTTACATACTCAGTACTTTATTCGTACTGATGTCCCTTTTTTCTTGGGGACACTGCGTTTCATGCCTGCAGGTCCTGATAGACAGGTTGACAGTCCTCCTAGTAGGCTATCAGCTCAGTGGAAGGTGTTGTTCCACTCCACTTGCTCCAGAGTTGCCTTGGTCAGTATGATTGGGACATGCATTGACTGGTATGGCGGGGCCCTGTCCTGACCCGTTTGATGTTTATGTAGTCTTAGAGCCTTGTAGACAAATATAAGGTATATGGATACTTGTATGGCCTTGTCGGCCTATGTTTTGAGTTTGCAAATGGTCATGTCAGCCTTATAGGCGCGTATGTCACATGTATAAGTTTCTATATAATGTTAGGTCGTCCTATGTCTAGCATTCCCTTATGTTTATTTCGATTATGTCATGATGAAAATTTTGGCATATTTACCTGTGATAGTATGATAAGCAATATATGTTATATTGATACTCCGCTGAGTAAGGTACCGGGTGCCCGTCGCAGCCCATAGGTTGGGTCGTGACAATTTGCACGGTGGAAAGATGTCGAACTAGATAAAAAATCACTCTAGGATCGAGTCTTCTGAGTTCACTGCAGAGTCCAAGACATGGCTCTCTATTATCTGTGCTCGAGTCATGCCTTCACATAATGAGACAGAGGTTACGCTTGAGAAGGAAAGAGTTATTTGCGCTATCATGGAGGGCCTACCAGTGGATGCGGGACAACTTATTATTGATGAGATAACAGAGGTTGCTGCAGAGAGGACTAAGAGCTTGTTCTTCCCATCCCTGATCACCCATTTATGCTATGAAGCAGGGGTGGATAAGAGGCCTACAGAGAAGGAAAACAACCCAGAGAAGCTCGTTCATCCATAGTTGAGAAAGGGAGCAGGGAATTTACAGAAGAAAAGAAAGATTGATGTAGCATCTCCCTCATTTGGCCAGTTCCCTGATACCATCACTGAGGCACTTGATGCTCCCGCAGATGCCACTAGGACTTGTTGTCACGACCCAATTTACCCTCTGAAAGGTATCGTGACGGCACCTATTCTCTAAGACTAGGCAAGCTAAGAATTAGGGAAAAACTTTTAAGAAAAACACAATTAATAAAGGAAATAAGGACATAATCTAAATGGAAAAATGGTGCCGCTTGGTATATACAAAAAATATACTCCCATAGACCCGGAATGTCACAAAGTCACAAGCTTCTAATAACTACTGTAGCTCTAACAAGTCCGTAAGTACATAAGAAACAAAACTCTAGACGATGGAGTAGAAGGGGACTCTGAGGATTCTGCGGACGCGGCATAAATACCTTGTAGTCTCCTAGAATCAGCAGCAAATACTATCCTCGAGGCTGATAGCTCGTACATTTATCTGCACATGAAAACAAGTGCATGAAAGGGAATGAGTATACCACATTGGTACCCAGTAAGTGCCAAGCCTAACCCCGGACAAGTAGTGACGAGGTCAGCTTAAGGCCCTACTAGAGTAAATATAATAAATTTAAAATAGTACAAGAGATAAGTAGATTCTACAGTAATAGTTAAAGAAAATGCTTGAAAATTTAACAGGCAAATGAGCCCTAGGCTCAAAACAAGATAAACACAAGGTGGAATCTCCCGGGGTACCTTCCCATAGTTCCACATGATTATGAAGTACAGGGGGATCTCCCGGAATACGTGTGTAGTCCCAAAATAAATATGCAGTACAAAGGGATCTCCCAAAATACGTTTGTAGTCCAAAATAACTATGCAGTACAGGGGAATCTCCCGAAATACGTCTGTAGTCCCAAAATAAATATGCAGTACAGGGGGATCTCCCAGAATACATCTGTAGTCCCAAAGTAAATATGCATTACAGGGGGATCTCCCGGAATACGTGTGTAGTCCCAAAATAAATATGCAGTACAGGGGGATCTCCCAGAATACATCTGTAGTCCCAAAGTAAATATGCATTACAGGGGGATCTCCCGGAATACATCTGTAGTCCAAATTTAAATGTGCCACGCAGGATGACAAGTATAACATCGAATTTACACAGATTACACTAATCACAGATAAGGAGAATAAGGACTTAACTAAGCATGGTGCACAGAAGATCAATTAGGAAATTAAATACGTAAGCATGCTTTTCTAATCTAAGCTAAACAATTTAAGATATTAGTGCAATTTCATAGAAGGAAAACAATTTATGTTTTAGGAAGGGAAAATGGGATTTTTGCAATAACGGCCCGTGTACGTAGTCGTCACCTCACGTACACGGCACCCACACAACAAATAGTATCAAATACCCTTAGGGGGAAGTCCGCAACACAAGGTTAGGCAAGCCACATACCTCAACCACTCAAATCAACTTGAAACCATGTTCTTGCCACGAGTACCCAACCCTGAATGTCCCGAATCTATTCAAATAAATTGCATAATGTAAATATAACTATGAGAAACTAGTTCAACTAATCAATTTGAAGCTAAAACGCGAAATTAGGAAAATCGCCCCAAAAAGTCCCTCGGGCCCATGCCTCGGAATCGGGTCAAATTTACAAATTCCGAACACCCATTCACTCACGAGTCTAATCATACAAAATTTACTCAAAAGTGATACCCAATCCTCTATCAAAACCCAAAAACTCGGTCTAGGAACTTTTCTCAATTTTTCCCCAATTTTCACTCCAAAATCCGAAATTAGATGATAAAATTAAGCATAGATTAGCGGGAATTAATCAAAACTAAGTAAGAATCACTTACTCCAAAAACCCATGTGAAAACCCCTCCAAGAATCGCCTAATCCCGAGATCTCATTTCCAAATTGTGAAAAATGACTTAAACCCTCGTTTGTTGAACTTTAAATTCGACCCAGTGATTTCCTTAATTGCGATCATGGAAATACCATTGCGATCCCGATGAACAACCTCGCGCCTCATAAATTTTACTCTACGTGATCGCGACACATCCCACGCGATAGCGAAGCATTATCCCCTCTGACTTACGCGACTGTGATGGTCCCACGCAATCGCGAAGGGTTCAAACCCAGCTCCCTTTCTTCTGCCTTATTCTTCTACGCGAACGCGTCCTGGCCCACGTGTTAGCGATTCATAACCTGCCTGACCTACACGATTGTGTTCCTTTCTCTGCGATCGGAAAGCATTAACCCAGCTGGCCTCCCATTTACTCTACACAATCGCGTACCTCCTCCCGCGATCGCGATGAAGAACACACCAACTGCAGAACACCAGCAAACCAGCCAACTCCTCAAGTCCAAGAAATGACCTGTTGAGCATCCAAAACACACCTGAGGCCCCGAGGGCCTCAACCAAACCTACCAACCAATCCCATAACATCATACAAACTTATTCAAGCCTTGCAACCACCTCGAAGAACCCCAAAAACATAAATTAAACACTAATTCAAGCCTAAGGACTTAGCATTTTTCCAAAATCTAAAAACAATGCTGAAACACCTCAAACCTAGTCCGAATGACCTCAAATTTGACACACGGGTCACAAATGAAACTACAAACCTACAGCCACTTCAGGAATCCCATTCCGAGCCCTTTATCAAAAATTCACCTATCGGCTGAAATCGCCGAAAATCTAACTTTTGCCAATTCAAGCCTAAATCTACTACAGACCTCGAAAACATATTCCAGACGCGCTCTTAACCCCAAAATCACTCAATGGAGCTAAAGGAGTCGACGAAATTCAATTCCGGATCCATTTTCACACAATTCCTACTATTGTTCGATTTTTAAGGCTTAAACTCATAATTAGGGACCATGTGTCCCAAAACTCTCCGAATTCCGTAAATAATCACTCCGGCAAGTACCAATGGAAAAAACAAACATAGGGAAAGCAGTTATTAGGAGATCGGAGCTCTAACTCTCAAAATGACCGACTGAGTCGTTAATCCTCCCCCTCTTAAAACCATCGTTCGTCCTAGAACAAGTATAAAGACATACCTGAAGCTGTGAAAAGATGAGGGTATTGGCTGCGCATATCCTGCTCAGTCTCCCAAGTCGCCTCCTCGATCGGCTGACCTCTCCTATGGACCTTTACTGATGCAATATTCTTTGACCTGAGTTTTCTAACCTGCCTATCCAAAATGACTACTGGCTCCTCAACATAAGATAGATCGTTGTCCAACTGGACTGAGCTGAAATCCAATACATGAGTCGGATCACCGTGATACTTCCAGAGCATATACATGTGGAGTACCGGATAAACTCCTACTAGGCTAGGAGGTAAGGCAAGCTCATAAGCAACCTCTCCAACGAGATGCAATATCTCAAAAGGGCCAATGAACCTCGAACTCAGCTTACCCTTCTTCCCGAACCTCATGACGCCCTTCATAGGCGATACCTGAAGCAAAACTCGGTCACTAGTCATAAATGCCAAATCATTAACCTTCCGATCCGCATAACTCTTCTACATGGACTGGGTTGTGCAAAGTCTCTCCTGAATCACCTTTACCTTGTCCAGGGAATCCTGGACAAAATCTGTACCCAACAATCGGGCCTCGCCCGGCTCAAACAAACCCACTGGGGACCGGCACTGCCTACCATACAAAGCCTCATACAGTGCCATCTGAATGCTGGACTGGTAACTGTTGTTGTAGGCAAACTCTACGAGTGGCAAGAACTGGTCCCATGATCCTCCAAACTCCATCACACAGGCGTGGAGCATATCCTCAAGAATATGAATCCTGCGCTCGGACTGCCCGTCCGTCTGAGGGTGAAAGGTTATGCTCAGCTCCACCCTAGTACCCAACTCCTGTTGTACGGCTCTCCAAAACCGTCATGTGAACTGTGTACCTCTGTCTGAAATGATAGATACTGGAATACCGTGAAGGCGAACGATCTCCCTGATGTAAATCTCGGCCAACCTCTTAGATGAATAAGTTGTCAATACTGGGATAAAATGAGCTGACTTGGTCAGTCGATCCACGATCACCCAAATAGCATCGAACTTTCTCAAAGTCCGTGGAAGTCCAACTACAAAGTCCATGGTGATCCACTCCCACTTCCACTCGGGGATCTCTAATTTCTGAAGTAATCCACCCGGCCTCTGGTGCTCATATTTGACCTGCTGACAGACACTTGGCCACAAACCCCACTATATCCTTCTTCATACTTCTCCACCAATAGTGTTGTCTCAAATCTTGGTACATCTTCGCGGCACCCGGATGAATGGAGTACCGCAAGCTATGAGCCTCCTCAAGAATCATCTCCTGAAGCCCATTTACATTGGGAACACAGAGCGACGGTAGTACCCCGCCAACCCAAGGAAACTGTGGATTTTCGTAGCTGATGACGGTCTAGGCCAACTCTGCACCGCCTACACCTTCTTCGGATCTACCTTGATCCCATCACAAGACATTATGTGTCCCAAGAATGCCACTGAATCAAGCCAGAATTCACACTTAAAGAATTTTGCATACAATCTCTTCTCCCTCAAAGTCTGAAGCATGGTCCTCAGGTGCTGCTCATAATCCTCTCGAGACCGGGAATATACCAGGATGTCGTCAATAAACACAATGAAGAAGGAATCAAGATAAGGCTAGAACACACTGTACATCAAATGCATAAAGGCTGATGTGGCATTGATCAACCAAAATGACATGATAAGAAACTGATAGTGACCGTATCTGGTCCTAAAAGAAGTCTTCGGGATGTCCGGCTCCCGTATCTTCAACTGATGATAACCAGAATGCAAGTCAATCTTGGAAAATACCCTGGCACCCTGTAACTGGTCAAATAAATCATTGATGTGAGGAAAATTATACCTGTTCTTCATTGTAACCTTGTTCAGCTACCGATAATCAATACACATACACATAGAACCATCATTTTTCTTCACAAATAATACTGGATCACCCCAAGGTGATACACTAGGCCTGATGAAACCCTTAAAGGGAAACTCCTTCAACTTTTCCTTCAACTCAGGAGGATCCATACGGTAAGGAGGAATAGAAATGGGTTGAGTGCCCGACAACAAATAAATACCGAAATCAATATCTCTATCGGGTTGCATACCCGAAAGATTAGCTGGAAATACATCAGGGAAGTCCCTCACTACTGTGACTGACTCAACTGAAGGGGTATCAACACTGACATCTCTCACATAGACCAAATACACATCACATCCCTTCTCAACCATCTGATGGGCCTTAAGAACTGAAATGACCCTGCGAGGAGTATACTCTAAGGTACCTCTCCACTCTAATCTCGGAAAGCCTGGCATAGCTAGCGTCACGGCCTTAGCGTGACAATCAAGAATAGCATAATGGGACAAAAACCAGTCCATGCCCAAGATAACATCGAAATCTACCATACTGAGTAATAACAAATCAACCCTGGTCCCAAAACTACTAAGAGTAATCAAACACGATCGATATACGCGATCCACAACTAGAGAGTCTTCCACAGGTGTAGATACATAAACATGGGAACTCAAAGAATCCCGAGATATCCCCAAATGTGGGGCAAAATAAGAGGACACATATGAATACGTAGAGCTTGGGTCAAATAATATTGATGCATCCCTATGAAAGACAAGGACAATACCTGTGATGAATGAATCTGAAGCAACGGCCTTGGAACGGGCTGGAAGAGCATAATACCTAGCCTGGCCTCCCCCTCTAAGACGACCCCGACCTCCCCGACCTCCACCTCGAGTTGCCTGAGGAGGTGGAGTGGCAGCTGGGGCTGGAAGAATAGCCGGAGGACCCGGTAGAGCACGTGGATCCTGATAAGTCTGTGAATATTCACCCCTCCTAGCTCTGGGGCAATCTCTAACCAGGTGACGAGTGTCACCACACTCAAAATAACCCCTCGAAGGATGTGGTGGCTGAGACTGACTCGGACCTGGCCTGCTGGACTGGCCAGTAATAGCACCTCGAGCTGGATGCGTACTGGATGTTGGCGGTGCATAATAGGGCTCCTGAGGTCTAGGAGGAGCTGGCGCTGGAAGAGCTGAATGAACAGGGCGACTCACGAAACCCCTACCATAGTGTGTTGCTGGTGCACGAGCTCCTAAATAATGACTAGTCTCTCGAGTCCTCTTGGCCTCTCTCTCCTCTCTGTCCCGGCAAACATGCCCTCTACCCTCCTGGAGATACTCACTGCCTGCTGATAAGTGATATCCATCTCTAACCCCCTGGCCATACTGGTCCGAATACTGGGGTAGAGTCCCTCAATGAAGCGACGAACCCTCTCTCTGACTGTGGCAACCAAAGCCGGTGCATGACGATCTAACTCACTGAAACGGACCGCATACTCCGAGACAGTCATAGCACCCTAACGGAGCTGCTAAAACTTTGCGCGCCAAACATCCCTGAGGCTCTGAGGGACATACTCTCGCAGAAACATCTCTGAAAACTGAGTCCAAGTGAGTGAGTCTGCCTCATCTGGACTACTCAACTCATAGGCACGCCACCACTGATATACCGCTCCCCTCAACTGGAAAGCGGTGAAAGAAACCCCACTCGTCTCCACAATGCCCATAGTGCAGAGAATACGATGACAATCCCAAGAAAACCCAGAGCATCATCTGAAGCTAGTCCGCTGAAAGTAGGTGGGTGGTACTTCTTGTACCTCTCAAGTCTGAGCTGCTCTGCCTCAGGAGCAGCTACCATGGTCTCATGTTGAACCAGAGCCACTAGGGGCACAGAAATATACTCTGGGGCCTGATCAATCTGACCCCTCTGCTCAGGAGTTCGGGCTGCAAGAGTTTGCGCCCCTCCCCCGGTCTGAGATGTAACAGGAGCTAGTGGAAGTAGTCCAGCCTGAGCTAGAGTGATGAATATGCTCATGAACTGAGCTAAAGTCTCCTGGAGGGCTGGAGCAGCAATAGGGATCTCCAGTGTCGGCCCTTCAGCTGGAGCTGCTGGGGGCTCCTCTGTCACAGCTCTCGCAGGTGCTCGGGCTGCACCACGTGGTCGTCCTCTACACCGACCCCGACCTCTGGCGGCTCTGGCAGGGGGCTCGGGTGCATGATCATCAGTCCTCCCAGTACGGGTCCTCACCATCTGTGGGAAAGAATAGAATAGAATTTTTAGAATTTTGATGTCAATAAATCGCACGACAAAGAAATCAAAGAAATATTATTATTCTTAACAGTGACATAGCTTCCCGAAGATAAGCACGGATGTCTCTGCAATGATCCGCGAGACTCTAATAAACCGATTTGTGACTCGCAGCTCCTATGAACCTAGTGCTCTGATACCAACTTGTCATGACCCAATTTACCCTCCGAAAGGTATCGTGACGGAACCTAGTCTCTAAGACTAGGCAAGCCAAGAATTAGGGAAAAACTTTTAAGAAAAACACAATAAATAAAGGAAATAACGACATAATCTAAAAAGAAAAATGGTGCCGCTCGGTATATACAAAAAATATACTCTCAAAGACCGGAATCTCACAAAGTCACAAGCTTCTAATAACTATTGTAGCTCTAACAAGTCTGGAAGTACATAAGAAACAAAACTCTAGACGATTGAGTAGAAGGGGACTCTGAGGATTTTGTGGACATGGCAGAAATACCTTGTAATCTCCTAGAATCAGCAGCAAATACTATCCTCGAGGCTGATAGCTTGTACTTGGATCTGCAGATGAAAACATGTGCAAGAAAGGGCATGAGTACACCACATTGGTACCTAGTATGCCAAGCCTTATCCCGGTCAAGTAGTGATGAGGTCAGGTTAAGGCCCTACTGGAGTAAATATAATCAATTTAAAATAGTACAAGAGATAAGTAGATTATATAGTAACAGTTAAAGAAAATGCTCGAAAACTTAACAGTCAAGGGAGACCTCGGCTCAAAACAAGGTAAACACAAGGTGGAATCTCTCGGGGTACCGTCCCGTAGTTCCAGATGATTATGCAGTACAGGGGGATCACTCAGAATATGTCTGTAGTCCCAAAATAAGTATGCAGTATAGGGGGATCTCCCGAAATACGTTCGTAGTCCCAAAATAAATAAGCAGTACAGGGGGTTCTCCCGGAATGCGTATGTAGTCCCAAAGTAAATATGCAGTATAGGGGGATCTCCCGGAATACGTCCGTTGTCACAATTTAAATATGCCATGCAGGATGAGTGACACGTATAAAATCGAATTTACACAGTTTATACTAATCACAGATAAGGATAATAAAGACTTAACTAATCATGGCGCATAGAAGATCAATTAGGCAATTAAACATGTAAGCATGATTTTCTAATCTAAGCTAAACAATTTAACATATTAGTGCAATTTCATATAAGGAAAACAATTTATGTTTTAAGGAAGGGAAAAATGGGTTTTTTGCAACAACGTCCCGTGTACGTACTCATCACCTCACGTACACGGCGCCCACACAATAAATAGTATCAAATATCCTAAGGGGGAAGTCCCCAACACAAGGTTAGGCAAGCTACTTACTTCAATCGCTCAAATCAACTTGAAACCACGTTCTTGACACGAGTAACAAACTCCGAATTGCCCGAATCTATTCAAATAAATTTCATAATGTAAATATAACTATAAGTAACTAGTTCAACTAATCTATTTGAATCTAAAACGCAAAATCAGGAAAATCGCTCCAAAATGTCCCCCAGGACCACGCCTCGGAATTGGGTGAAATTTAAAAATTCCGAACACCCATTTACTCACGAGTCTAACCATACCAAATTTACTCAAAACCCATACCCAATCCTCGATCAAAACCCAAAAACTCGGCCTAGGAACTTTTCTCAAATTTTCCCCAATTTGCACCCTAAATCCGAAATTAGATGATAAAATAAGCATAGCTTAGCGGGAATTACCAAAACTAAATAAGAATCACTTACCCCAAACACCAACGTGAAAACCCCTCCAAGAATCACCTAATCCCGAGCTCTCAAGTCCAAATTGTGAAAAATGGCTTAAACCCTCGCTTGTTGAACTTTAAATTCTACCCAGCGATTTCCTTAATCGTGATCGCGAAAATACCATCGCGATCGCGAAGAACAACTTCGCTCCTCATAAATTTTACTCTATGCGATCACGACACATACCACGCGATCGCGAAGGGTTAAAACCCAGCTCTCTTTCTTCCGCCTTATTCTTCTACGTGAACGGGTCCTCGCCCACACGATCGTAATTCATAACCTGCCTGACCTACGCGATCGCGTCCCTTTCTCTGAGATCGCGAAGAATTAACTCATCTGGCCTCCCATTTATTCTACGTGATTGCGAACCTCCTCCCGCGATCGCGATGAAGAACGCACCAGATGTAGAACACCAGCAAACCAGCCAACTCCTCAAGTCCAAGAAATGAACCGTTCAGCATCTGAAACACACCCGAGCCCTCCAAGACCTCAACCAAACCTACCAACCAATCTCATAACACCATAGAAACTTAGTCAAGCCTTCTAACCACCTCTAACAACACAAAAACATGAATTAAAAACGGATTCAAGCCTAAGGACTTAACATTTTTCCAAAATCTACAAACAATGCTGAAACACGTCAAACCTAGTCCAAATGACCTCAAATTTGACACACATGTCACAAATGACACTACAAGCCTACAGCCACATCCAAAATTCCATTCCGATCCCGATATCAAAATTTCACCTATCGGCCGAAATCGCCAGAAATCTAAGTTTCGCCAATTCAAGCCTAAATCTACTACACACCTCGAAAACACATTCCAGATGTGCTCCTAACCCCAAAATCACTCAACAAAGCTAACGGAGTCGACGAAATTCCATTTCGGATCCGTCTTCATACAGTTTCGACTAAGGTCCAATTTTTAAGACTTTAACTCATAATTAAGGACTATGTGTCCCAAAACTCTCGGAATTCCATAACTAATCACTCCAAAAAGTACCAATAGTAGGAACAAACGTGGAGAAAGTAGTTATTAGGGTATCGAGGCTCTAACTCTCAAACGACCGACCGTGTCGTTACACGTGTACTGCTATCACACCACTTGAGTAGGGACCTCTCACACCCAGGTATATCTCTCGTCAGGTATATGGAATGGAGACGCAGGCCCACCAGCCTATAGCTGGTCTTCCATCTGAACCGTCCGTAGAGATCACATCTGCAGGTCCAACTGGCCAAGGAAAGGCTCCGACTTTGTCACATTTTGCTAAGGAGCAACAGGCCATTAAATCCAAGTTGGGGAAGATTGAGTGGAGGCAGCAGAAGAAAAGAGAACATGGAAAGAAGAGAAACAAATTGCTGACAAAGATAATAAGCACTTTGAGGAAGTTTTGTGGACCAGACGATGGTGACGAGGATGAATTGGAGCTCTCAGTTCCCAGTACCTCCTGCTCCAGGTGATGCCATTCAGGGAGCTCCTCTTTAATTTTAGCTTGTTTTGTCTAGTTCCTTTGGGGACAATGCAAAGGCTGGGGGTGGCTCATATATGATGGATGTACGTGGAGCATGATCATTTTGTGTGAACTTGTGTAGATTGGTTGACATTTGTAGTTTATTAGTAATATTTTGTAGTTTAATTCTAGTATGTTAGCATTAGCATTTTCTTGATTAGTTTTTATTTTTCATAGTAGTATTAATGAAACTCCTTGATTTTTCTTTAAACTGCGGTTCTTTCCCAAGGAATTTATATGTTTTGAACCGGGTGACTCTTCCCTATGATGGATGGCGTGAAAACTTTCTTAAGGGATTAGTCTTGTTTAGTTTTTCTTTTTGTAGGTAAATATTATTTTTTTTTAGATAGTTTAGTATCTAGTAGTGAATAAATTAGTTTTTGGGTGTGATCTGTGTTCATAAACCAACGTGTAACTTGCTTGGTACCAACATGATTTAAACCTTGGTACATGAATCCTTGATCTTTGAAAAAGAAAAATGATTGAAGTAAAGATCATTGTCATGACTTTTAGACTCAATTTTTGGCTCTTTGATTCACTAAATAGCTTCTTAGGCTATATGTGTCTTCCTTGAGATTCATTGGTTTCAATTGGATTTTGGATTTGTATTCCACTTGAGTTTTCATGTTCCATGTGTGGTGAGATTTATTGTGAAGTTCTTTTGCATCATTTGTAGTCTAGAACTTGCCCAGAATGTGCTTCAAGACGAAATCATAGACTAACTTGGTTTGAAAAATGATGTTGGGTCTTCCTTGGACCGCTATTGTGCCGAAATTTCCTTCCCTTGAATATTTTCCCTAGTCAACCCCTTTTGAGCCTTTAAACTTTTTCTTTGGCAACCATGTTACAAGCTATCGTTCTTTATTGATTTTCTTTTGGCACCCTACCTCCCTAAGTAATTTGAAGTATGAACATAGGCTAAAAGCCTAAGTTTGGGGGTGAAGGTGGGAAAAGTTGTGATGTGGAAGTTTCCTTAAAGGTGAAAGGTGATAACAAAAAAAAGAGAAGGAAAAACAAGGAATTGTGAATAAATGGAAGACTAGGTGATAAAAAAACGAAGAAAGGGTGGAAAAGTTCTTGAAAGAAGTGTAATTTGATTATTGAAAAAAATTATAATTTTGTAGTGCTTGGGGAGGTTTTGAGTCACTCTTACCAAATTGTACCCTACCTTAACCAAAATCCTAAACTACAACCCTTTAAGTTCCAATTTATTTTGAACCAAGTGTGTCTACATTAGTGGAGAAATACATGAAGGGCAAGTCCATGGCACTACTTTTGTGCATTTGAATATTTTTATCAGAGAGAGGGTAAATTCTTTTCATTTGACATCCCATTTATGTTTTGTATTGCAATTTATGAGTGTGGGATTCTCTCTTAAGTTGGAGGGAACACGCTATTTGAGTTTTGAATTTAATCTCATTTTCAATTTAGAGGAATGAACGAGGGAAAATAATTGTGATAGAGAGGCAAATTTTGAAGCGTTAGTGTCATGACTTGGTTACTACTTTGATTAATGTAGTGTTTGAGCACTTGATTTGAAATAAAATGTGTGAGAAGTTGGTGATTCATATGCTTTGGATTAATTGTTGGTATCAACCGAAGTCATTAGATTGTGCTTAAATGAACCCTTTTGACTTGAAATGATGTTTGGTATGCCATTGAGCTAGATTGGTAATTTTATTGAAGGATGTTCTTAGTTGTTGAATTTCTTGAGGACAAGCAATAGTTTAAATTTAGGGGTTTGATAAGTTGGTATTTTACCTACTTATCTCCTCTTGATACTTAGGCTTTTATATGATTTTATTGAGAAACTAAGGCATTTTCTGAGGTTTATTGGCATATTTCAGGTATCAAGTGAATTAGAGAAGAAACAGAAGAAACCAAGTCAAAATGTGCAAAATATTGGAAAAATGATTGCTTCCAGAGTTACTCTTCGTGATCGCAAACAGTGAAACGCGATCCCAGAAGGCCAGGAAACAATGCATCGCGATCGCAATGCAACTTATGCGAACGCGATGAAGAAGTAGGTCAACGGCTCTGAAATTCTCTATGCAAATGCATGATCTAGTCTACGATCGCAATGGTTTGCATCAGTACTCTATGCGATCTCAAGCCTATTTACGCGATCATGATTCATTAAGTCTGGGAAGAAATCTGGGCATTTTTGGCATTTCACGATTTTTACCCCAAAACCATTTAATACACAACCTAGCAGATATTTTGAACATCTTTTTACTATCGTTGGGAGACTTTTTTTGCTAATTTTTAGTCTTTAGACTAGAGAAAACAAGTTTTGAAGCTAGGATTCTTGCACATACACTTGGGTCTTGAAGATTTGAAGCTTTTGGTTGAGAATTTCTTCCTCCTTTATGCTCATTTCTTTATTTCCTTGCTTTATATTGTATATCTAAGTGTGAAGTATTTTTTGCGACACTTGAATCTTGTTTATGGTAATATTCATATTTAAAGTGTGGATTAAATACCTTGTTGTGCTTATGTAGTGAACGATTTTTATTTATTTATGAAGTATGGATTAATTATTCTTGTTCTTTAATGTTTCCAAAGGGATTAGCTAACCCTAGGACTCACCCATTAATTTTGAATTAATTTTCAGAAAGATTATTTGGGGTTGGGAAAGATTAATTAACAAGAACTTGAGGCTTTAACCCTCATTTCATAGATTCTACCTAGGGATATGATTGAACTACTTGTAGCCATATTCAGGTGTGCTTAATCTCTTGATTGTCTTAGGGATAATTCAATTAGAAAGTCTTGTTAGTCTTTGGGAGAAGCTAATATAGAATTATTTCCTGAGGCCAATTAACATAAACTCACTCATATTTGTAAAATCGTGAAATACATTGGATCGTTACTTGTGTGTAACTTCCGATGCATCCATTCTTGTAGCCATTGATCATTTTACTTGCTTTCTAGGTTAGTTTACATTTTTTCATTTAGCTAAAATATTTTCACAACCAAATTCTAAGTGTTTGGCATTGCATAACTAGCGATAATTCTCTTAAATCTAGTACATTCCTAATCCCCTACATATTATTCTCTGTGATATTCGACCCCAACTCATAATTGGGTAATTTATATTGCATGCGACCGTGTCCATTTACTTCTTAGTAGTGGATTTGGACATCATCAGTATATCGGCCCCTGAAGCAACTACATTATCATTTTCCCCATGAAATCCAAGACTATCACTGCCGCGTACGGGTGTGTTTTGCGAGTTCGACTTATTTCAACCTGAAAACAAATAATCTTTGACAAGAAATAAGTGTGAAAATAACGTGTGTTATTAAAATCAGCACTGGAGTAATCACTATTATCTTTAGCCCCACGGTGGGCGCCAAACTGTTTACCCTGAAATCTGAGTAATAATTAAACTTAAACGAGATCTTAAAGATATATGATTTAGCCCAATACTAATTGATAAACGAGAAGATAAATGTATGAGTTAAGTGAGCAAGGTAGATCAAACCAACGTGTCAGCAGGCTTCGACCTCGAGCCAAGATAACCTCGAGATGGACTCGGATGAACAGTAAAGTAAAGTAAAGAAAATATTATAAAGCTAAAGAACAATTCTGATGAGCACGAAAGCTAGAGCGTATATTCTTTGCCAATGATTGATGATGTTTACAAATGAACAGGTTCCCCTTTATATAATAGGGGAGTCCCAAATAGGTACATTCCTATTTCTAGAAAGGAATCTAATTTGTACAGCTGTCTTCGTACAAATCTGTTCCGGTTTTACGCCTTGATCTTTGTGCCATTGTAGGAATCCCACTCATTCTGTTGTAAGCCTATAACGGCATTATCCCGAGTTAGGTTTTACTCAGCCTCTGGTGTTACGTGTTTTGGTCCTCGAGCCTCGCACTCTGTCACTAGTCTCGAGCTCGATCTACCAAACTTGCTCGATCCATTTGAACTCGGGCTCGGGGTAACCTCTTGAACCTGTGAAATCGGACGTACCTGATTTCGACCGTATACACAAGTCAACTTAAAATAATATGCATTGATCATTTACATAACCTTGTACATTATTCTTTCAAGTATAATACATGACTCGATATACACATGCAACACACATGTCGAGAAACTAATCTAATAATAATTTTATCAATAATATGCGTATATAGGCTTGAGAATTTATTTTATTAAGTCAATATAAAATATAGGGGAATTTGCATATATACTTAATTTTGGGGTCACTATTGAAGTTATACCCGTATTGCACAAAAATTTGTAACTTTACCCATCTTAGGATTAACTTTAGACATATAAAGTTGAAAAAATTCACTGTCTGAAGTTGCTAACTTAAGATGTATTTAAGATTGTTTTAGTTTGAAGTGCGAAATTTTTGCATGCACTTACGACTTCTTCAAATTGAATTGTAAAACTTGTACTTAAGATGCACTTGAGACTTGATTAGTTAGTATAGCTATTTTTTGCATGCATTTAAGACTTTTTTGTCCAAAGAGCAAATTGCCCAGAAAAAAATTTTGTTTTTCGAATTTCAACAATCTAACACACTATTCAAGACCAAAATCTACTCCAAATGAGCTCAAATTTAAAACATAATTTTTAAATATCATAAAAAACAAATCTCAATCATTAATTTGTCAAAACAACAAAATAACTAACAAAGGGAGAATCTAATGATTCTCATGATGATGCATACTCAGTCGCTAGTTGTAGTAATGCATAGGGAAAGTAACGTTTGATAACATCAATTATAACTCTGTAGCAATGCACAATTCCTTTTAATTGCATATAAATGTTATCTATCGCGCAGGAACACCAATATACCATGTTGGTCAAAAACTGTCATTCATGTTCAAAGAGGACTATGATCTTGTATTGCCGTGAAGATCAAATTTCCTAATCTAAATAGATTTAGTTACTAACTTGAAAGAATTGAAAGAAACTTTTCTGATGAATAGTTTCTCTACCTGCAATACGTAGGTATCCAGCTTTAGCCTTTCTCCAACCACATCCTTGACAACTTCTTAAACCAAAGTGAACAACAAAAGAATAAACAAAAAGTATGAATTCGAACTGTTAACTTCAGCTTCGACAGTAAAACCAATAGGTACACTAGAAATCGAAATGTCAACTGTTCACTGACCGCCACAATCTTCTGCAACTAAACAAATGTATTTTTTTGGATACCTAACTAAAGCAGTGTCTTGAGTGCCCGAAACTTACAATCTCACATCTAGAACTTCTTCTTGTCTACAAAGTAAAACATCCAGCATAGTTTTACAATAACATCTACCAGGTAATCAAAATTAAGCAAGCATATCACTGTTTTGCAGTTTCAAAGTTCCACCCATAGGCAACACAAGGTTACAAATTTTAATGAATCCACACCTAGTTCCCAAATCTGCTGGTAGCTCCCTCATATCAGAAAAGGTAGTACCTTCAAATCTCACCAAGATACATCTGTTTATCACTACTGCAAGATCCCACAATTGGTTCATTAGGATGAAAAACACATTCATTGACCGATCCAGTGTGTCCAGGAAGCTTATACAGAATGCGCCTAGATGTTGTATCCCAGATATAAACCATGCGATCAGAACTCCCAGCTGTTACCTTGCTTCCATCAGGTGACCAGCTACATTTCAGCAGGTTCTTTTCAAAATTGTGTTGGTGGCCTTCCAAGATCTTAACACAGCGATTTTGGGGGGCATATGGACGCATGTCCCATATGCGAAGTGTGCAGTCCATGGCATTAGTAAGAAGATAAGACCCATCAGGACTCAACTGCATACCAGTTATAGTATCCTGATGGCCCTGAAGAGTCATAGTTACTTCACACCTTCGCAAATCCCAGACTTTCACATCATTGTCAATACCACCTGAGTAGATTTTATCAGAGGCATCAGAGAAACTGACGGCAGTAATTTGAAATTTGTCTGGAAATGTTTGTATGGCTCCTCTTTGGCGCATATCCCAAAGTTTAGCAGTGCCATCATCAGATCCACTGACAATAAGTGGAGGGCCCCTCCGAGCTGTGCAGCATGAATTCACAAATGAGGAATGTTCGGCCATTTTTTTAATCTGTTTGCCTGTTTCTACATCCCACGCCCTAACAGTCTTATCGGGGCTGGCTGATACTATTGTTGATCCATCTGTAGTCCATTGAACATCAAGAACTGCATTTTTGTGCCCTTTTAAGACCATAAAATTCTTGCAATCACCATGTACATCCCAAAGAAAGATTTCTTTATCATGTGAACCAGATGCAATGGTTGTTCCTGCTGGATTGAACTTCATGGTATACACAGCACTTTGATGTCCGGTAAGCAACATAATTGGTGACTCCAAGCTTGATGTCCGTGGTTTTCCATTTGGTCCAAGCCCTTGTGGACAGCTAGGAAGCACAGCAGACAACTCCATCGGCCTTGGTCCAATAACTGACAAAGCACTTTCAGTTTGCATTTGGGCCTTCACTTGCACCTGAAAAGTTTCTAGAAAATTCAGCTAACCAATGCAAGAAACATAATAGAAACATATGCTACAGATACAGAAGTACAAAGTTATTATGGAGCTCCTTGCCCAGACAATTTGATTATCTGTTTGAGCGCACGCGCACACACAGAGCCGTGTGAGCGAAACAAACACACACACACATATCCCAAACAATACATTGAAGGATATAGGTTAGCATTGTACATTTCAATTCTCCAAGATACCCCAGACAATACATGCCAGCACGTTAAAGATGAGGGTGTTTTATTCTTTAACCCAAATTCCCCAATTTTCCACCTGCATTTTGCTCCCAGCAACATTTATCTCCAACCTCTCTCTACAACACTTCAGGCAAGCAACAGGGAGCAAAATCTCCAATGTCCATCATTTCTCAAATTCTACTGAGTCTTAAGTGCCTCTATTTTATATTCAGATTATGGTGTACATACTAGTTTTTGCTTTCTGATTATGATATCCAACAATTGCTCTGTTTGATTATTTCAGATAGATTTCAAACATCTCTTCTTCCCCATCTGCTTAATATTTCTCTTCAATCATGGTCAAATGCAGTATCAAATAAAATAAATCCATATCTTTATGGTTCTTTATTTTTCATTTTTTTTATTTTTTACCAAACACAGTAACACTCACTTTGTCAAGAATAGAAAGAACAAAGGTGGAGGCTGTCGGAGAAGAAATCTGGGATTGGGCTCGCTGGAGTTTAATCAGAATGGGAGACAAACACAACGGAACTACGGAAGGAGAGGAAATTTAGGGACTTGGATGAAAGACAAAAATGCCCTAAACTTTAATGAGCTGGCAGGAAATTATAGGAGATATTTGGAGAATTAAAATCTGAGTACAATGCTGTTCACTTTTTGATTCATTAAAATACCCTCTGTCACTTATTTAATCCGTAAATAAATCTTGGAGCTTTTTGTCTTTTTATACTAATCAGAAAAATGCAATTCATCATCTCCCTCACATTTGTTCTCTTTTGCCTGTATAATTGCAGCCCTTTTTCCCATTGCACAGCTTGAAAGCAACTAAACGCCCCAAGGTATTCTTCAAGAATGAGATTTAAATCAAACCCATGATGAATAGAATTTATGAATAAGCTGTGATTGGGTATTTTTTGTTCTTCGCAGGAAAGGAGCATAAGAGAAAGGCAACTCAGTTTAGTGAGAACTCAAATTTAGCCCTCACTACTTCATAACAGTCTGTACTCTCAAATGAATTAAACCCAAAAGCCAGAATTAAAATTGTGACAAACGGTAATTTGTTCGATAGTCGTCAACTTTGTCTTCATATTTACCTTTCTACCCCATCAATACGTACTGAGCTAATGAATACAGGAAGCCAACAAGCGGGGATTGTTGAAGTTTGGCTGCCTGAAGGGTTGGGTTTGCTGCAGTTAATCAGGGAATAAAATGCAGATGGAGCAGAAAGAAATTCAGGGATATAGGTAAAAGACAAAAAATCCCCTAAATGTTCCTACTATAGTGAATCAAAAAGTGGTTACAATGCTTACTACAGACACGCAGTAGTGAAATGGGTACAAAGCTAACCTACTACTTTTATGCTACTACATAAAGGTAGTTGGTTAGCACTGCACCCATTTTTTGTCTCTTAAATACCCTTTTACAATACATTGCCAACACATTAGTAAAATGGGTATTTTTGTCTTCCCATCTTAAGAACTAAACCTAACTTTTCTTCCTTCTCCATCAGTTTGCTTTCCAGCCATCCCCGTCTCCCCTCCTTTATTTCAGACCCATATTGAAATTCAATCACAACTGTTGAAAATTTGAACCAAAAGAAAAAACACAGAGAATGATTCAAGGCCCGACGAATGATCATGATTATGGAAAGGAGACTAAAACCCATTTGGCCATGCACTAATGTGGTCTTTGGGGAAGTAATGGAAGAATTTGAGAAATTGGGGAAAAGTTTTAGGAAGAATTGGTTTGCTTCAACTAAAAAAGAACCAGTTGGAGCACTAGAAAATGAAGCAAAGACCGAGCATGTGGGCAGACAATGCTTAGTTTGTCCAGAGCCGAGATGAAGAAATGCACAGCTCCTAAATTTCAAAGCCGTAATGTTTACTTTCTCACTTCGTCTTTATCAACAATGAACAGAAAGAAAAATTATCCAATTACATATTATCACAAGGTTTAATTAAGATCAATATGATTTTAAACTCTAACCCTGATTTAATATTATACTGGAAAATGAAAAATGTGAGTTAGCAAATGATGATCGATTCCTTGATTCTCAAATGTGATCTTCCATTTTCAAGAAGTCAAGCCTTCTTCTGTATTAGAATTTGAAGGAGTCTAAGAGCCAAACTGTGGAGATAAAATTCAAGCTGGGAATCACAGAGAAAGAATTGGAGAAATTTGAAAAGACCAAAAAGTCCCTAAAAATTCGATATTTAATGTGCTGGCAGAGGTAGTATGGAGAAACAAAAAGTGAGTACAATGCTAGCCTACTACCTTCATGTAATTTGGAGAAACCAAAATATCTTCCAATATTATTTAGAAACAAAATCGGAGGCTTCAATGTGAGAGATATTCCCATAATACATTCGAGACTAACGGGAACAAAAAGATAAATCAATGTTTTGCAATCCATGTTGGACAAAGACCACAGGCCTATACGTTTTTACCTTTGATCAAATAGGCTAGGATAAAAGAAAAGATTCAATAATCATATTTTTTTTATAACCGTGGTGTCCTGGCCAGCTTGCGCGCATCTCGACTAATTCCACACCAGCACAAATATTAGGTAATTCTACACACCAAGGCTTAGACAGCTAAGAAGAAATCACCTGGTGTGTTTATCTCCACTGAGATTTGAACCTGAAACATCATGGTTCTCCACCCATTTCATTGACCACTAGGCCACACCCTTGGGTGCAAACTCCAAATATCAATTACATGTTTCCCTTAGGTCAAGGGGCACAAAAAGATAAAATCAAACACTTCAAAGTCGATGGTGGACAAAGACCATAGGCCTATTTCCTTTTCATCAAATACGACGACACCAAAGAAAGAGCCCAACAATGGATTGCATGATTCTGTTTATTGTTTTCCTCACAAAATTGACTAGTGTCAATGACATTCCAAAAGCATGTTAACTAAACTTCAAGAAAAGAAACATCTTATAAGGAGAATCAGAGGCTTCAATGTGAGAGATATTCCCATAATACACTTGAATTAAGGGGACAAAAAGATAAACTAATGTTTTGTAATCCATGTTGACAAAGATCACAGGCCTACACATTTTTCCCTTTGATCAAATAGGATAGAACACAAGAAAAGGTCCAATAATCAAATACATGTTGAAATCAACAATAATCAGTTACATATTTCTCGTTGGTCAATTAGAGATTCAGGGGCACAAGAAGATAAAATCAAACATTTCACAAAGACCACAGGCCTTTACACTTCCTTTTCATCAAATAGGACAGGACTAAAGAAATAGCCCAACAGTAGATTACATGATTCTACTGATAGTTTATGAATAAATTGAATAGTGTCAACAATGCTCAAAGACATTCCAAAAGCATGTGAACTAAACTTGATTAAGAAAAGAAACATCTTATTTGGATAAGCTATTAAACTATATTAGTTTTCACATACTCCATCAGTAAAGAAATAAGGAATCATCAATTTAATTACTATTTTAGACAAATATTGGGTAAATTTAAAATGATTTTCATAAACTAAGAATATTATGTTATCATACCCTAAGATAATTATGTCATCATACCCTAAGATAACTATGTTATCATACCCTAGGTCTCTGGTGCTCTGGATGTAACATCTATGTCAGAAGTAGAATAGCCACTATATATGTACTTATGCAACAAAGTAGTTACAGCTAACTCAGTTTCTCTTCTTTATTTTTTGTTTTCCTCTATTCCCACATCTATGGAACCATTTACAGTGGGCAATCGAGGAACCAAAATGCTAGTAGACACATACTAGCAAGCACATACCTAGATATTTCCAGATGGCGCCATTGCTAAATAGATGAACAAAAGCTCTAGGTGTTTTATTAACAATGCACCAGGCATCATTATCGCTACTTATATCAAGCTCATTTGGAAACAGTGTGATTGTTTCCAACAGTTTTCCATTTAAGCATTTTTTTCACTTCAATATATTTTGCATGTTGAAGAGGAAAGATGCATAAATGGGTGAAAAACTTCAATTTTTTTCCACTTCAATATATCGGATGGATTTGTATGATTTGATGGGATTTGAACCATACCACTCTGTTTATTTCTAAAAATCCAAATCTTACTGGCTGTCTATTAAAATGTTTATTTTTCACTAGCAACTGACCCATGATAAGGAGTGAATTCATTTGGGTATGATAATGAAAATTGGGATAAAAGGTACCTAGAGGGTAGTAAGAGCACAAACACAATGAAAAAATTGACAAAGCTACTTATTGCAATGTCGAAATTCTTTCGTAACACAAATCGACAAGTAGTCTTTTTGGAGGTCAACAAACACTTAGAAGGGGCCAAGGTTGGATCGCCAGCTAGGTTTTCAAACTTTTCATGTGCACCTACCACACATTCCGCACTGCACTACCTTTTTCGTTTACCAAAGCCCTGGGGCTCAAACAAAGCTAAAACATTCTAAATAACATTTGTAAAACTACCCCTCCCCTTTACAGCTTCACTAAGCTTATCATTATATCGCTTACCACTTGACTCTTAATGAATTTTTCACATTTCACTTCTTTAAAAGTATTCTTTTGTTATGTTGTAATCTTATACAGTAGTACTTTTCTTATTTATATCAATAAGCAAAAAAAAAAAAAAAATGGACTAGGGCAAACGACGAGAAAGTTAGTGGTTACGAGAGATATTTTAGTACCACTAACACTAGAGAAAAGGAATTAGGGTTTAAGGATTTTTGGCACATCTAGAAAAGGGAACTTACAATGAAATCTCCGATGAGTTCGCCTGAATAAAGAGAGGAAATCTCCGATGAGTTCGCCTGAATAAAGAGGGCCAAAGTTTGCAGCCTGTATTCAAGGAAAAATGAATTATTTGGGCCAAATCATTCAATACAGACAGGTCCAAGCCAATTCACTTATCACGTGCCTCTCACACGACTAATGTGCTCGCTTTTTTCGGTGATATGAACAGATTGGTTGGGCCATTTGCACTTTTAGGGGAGAAGTGCACACTTAGCCCCTAATAAAACATGTATATACTTTTAGGCCACTGCTTTAATAAATTTTACCTATCCGGACAAAAATATTCTTCTGCTCATAAAGTTCAAGACCAAGTGTCCTTAACTTATAAGCTTGTTATTGTAGCTTCAAGACTAGTTGTCCTTACTTTATGAGCTTGTAAGTCAAAGTTTAGGACTACCTGTCCTTAACTTTTGAACTTGTAACTCCAAGTTCAGGACTACATGTCATTAACTATTGAACTTGGAACTCGAAGTTCAGGATTACCTGTCCTTAATTTCTGTGTTTGTAACTCTAAGTTAAGCACTACATGTCCTTAATTTCTATGTTTGTAACTCTAAATTAAGGATCAAGTGTCCTTAATTTTTGACTTCCAACTCTATGTTCAGGACCAAGTGTCCTTAACTTATGAGCTTGTTACTGTAAGTTCAACACTAGTTGTCTTTAATTTATGAGCTTGTAAGTCTAAGTTAAAGAATACTTCTCCTTAGTTTTTGAGCTTGTAAGTCTAAGTTTAGGACTACTTGTCCTTAACTTTTGAACTTGTAACTCTAAGTTCAGGACTACATGTCCTTATTTTTTGAACATGGAACTCTAATAGCCTGTTTGGCAAAGCTTTTTTTTGGGGCCAAAAGTGCTTTTTTGGCCAAAAATTGAGGTGTTTGACCAAGCTTTTGAAAGGAAAAAAGTAGCTTCTTTCCAAAAGCACTTTTTTTAGACTTTTGAGAAAAATGCACTTAGAACCAGTTTTCAAAAGCTTGGCCAAACACTAATTACTGTTCAAAAGCGTTTTTCAAATTAATTAGCCAAACACAAACTGCTTCTCACCAAAAGCACTTTTTTAAAAAGTACTTTTGAGAAAAGCACTTCTCAAAATAAGTTGATTTTAGAAGCTTGGCCAAACAGGCTATAAGTTAAGGACTACCTGTCGTTAATTTCTTTGCTTGTAACTCTAAGTTAAGGACTAAATATGTAGATTTATTTGTTAGACAGAGACATAGTCTTGCGTGCTAATTCAACATATTTGTTTGCCTTTCTGCTTGCCGTGGAATCTGTTCCAAACACTAAGGGCGCTTGGATTCTTGGGGATCTTCTTACTAGTCGTAGGACACAGAACCCTTTCACATCTAGCGTTCACATCTGCGAAGTTGAAATCTACCTGACTTAGATACATTGATTTTGTTGAACCTACAAATAAGAAGAAAGTGTTCACGGGAAAGAGGCCAGCTATCTTTAATCTTTTTGTAGGACAAGTTATTTATGATATAACTATATCGGATTTCTAGTCCACAGATTGTGAAAAATTCAATTTTGCTATTTTATCTTACAAGTAGTATGTTGATATTGAGGTGCCTGTCGTTCTCTTGGTACCGAGAGGAGAGGAGTTTGGGAAATTTTGATCGGGAGAAAGGGTTTTGAAATTTTGATAGGGGGTTTGAGAAGGAAAAGAGATAGAAGAAAGGGTAACACTGTCTTTTCATATTAATTTTAATAGACTATTGGCTACTTTTGCTCAACATTAAAAATGCTGAATAAAAAGTAAATACCACTCTAAAAAATGGCTATCCCATGCAATTTTTTCTTTTTAGGGCCATCATTCAATTTATACCCGCATAGGGGAAGTGCACAGTTAGCCACTAATAGGACATGTATTTACTTTTAGGCCAATGTTTAAATTGTCTTTAGTCTTTAGCCACTGCTTTAATAAACTTTACCCGCCCGGACAAAAATATCCTTCTACTCATAAAGTTCAGGACTAAGTATCTTTAACTTATGAGCTTGTTACTGTAACTTCAGGACTATTTGTCCTTAATTTATGAGCAAGTAAGTCTAAGTTTAGGAGTACATATCCTTAACTTTTGAACTTGTAACTCCAAGTTCAGGACTACATTTCCTTAACTACTGAACTTGGAACTCGAAGTTCAGGGCTACCTGTCCTTAATTTATGTGCTTGTAACTCTAAGTTAAGGACTACATGTTCTTAATCTATGTGCTTTTAACTATAAGTTAAGGACCAAGTGTCCTTAATTTTTTAACTTTCAACTCTAAGTTCAGGACCAAGTGTCCTTAACTTATGAGCTTGTTACTGTAAGTTCAAAACTAGTTGTCCTTAATTTATGAGCTTGTAAGTCTAAGTTAAGGACTACATGTCCTTAGTTTTTGAGCTTGTAACTCTATGTTCAGGACAACATGTTCTTATTTTTTGAACTTGGAACTCTAAGTTAAGGACTACATGTCCTTAATTTCTGTGCTTGGAACTCTAAGTTAAGGACTACCTATCTTTAATTTCTGTGCTTGTAACTCTAAGTTGAGGACTAAACATGTAGATTTATTTGTTAGACAGAGACATAGTCTTGCATGCTAATTCAACATATTTGTTTGCCTCTCTACTTGCAGTGGAATCTATTTCAAACACTGAGAGTTCTTGGATTCTTGGGGATCTTCTTACTATTCGTAGGACATAGAATCTTTTCACATATGGCGCCCACATCTGCCAAGTTGAAATCTGCCTGACTTAGATATATTGATTTTGTTGAACCTATAAATGAGAAGAAAGTATTCACAGGAAAGAGGCTAGCTATCTTTAATCTTTTTGTAGGACAAATTATTTATGATATAACTATATCGGATTTCTAGTCCACAAACTGTGAAAAATTCAATTTTGCTATTTTACATTGCAAGTAGTATGTTGATATTGAGGTGCCAATTGTTCTCTTGGTAATGAGAGGAGAGGAGTTTGGGAAATTTTATCGGGAGAAAGGGTTTTGAAATTTTGATAGGGGGTTTGGGAAGGAAAAGAGATAGAAGAAAGGGTAATACTGTTTTTTCATATTAATTTTAATAGACTAGTGACTACTTTTGCTCAGCATTAAAAATGTTGGATAAAAAGTAATACCACTTTAAAAAGTGGCTACCCCATGCAATTTTTACTTTTTAGGGCCACCATTCAATTTATACCCCCATGGGGGAAGTGAACAGTTAGCCACTAATAAGACTTGTATTTACTTTTAGGTCACTGTTTAAAATGTATTTAGTCTTTAGCCACTGCATTAATAAACTCTACCTGACCGGACAAAAATATCCTTCTGCTCATAAAGTTCAGGGTCAAGTATCCTTAACTTATGAGCTTGTTACTATAAGTTCAGGACTAGCTGTCTTTAATTTATGAGCTTGTAATTCGAAGTTTAGGACTACCTGTCTTTAACTTTTGAACTTGTAACTCCAAGTTCAGGACTGCATGTCCTTAAGTATTGAACTTGGAACTCGAAGTTCAGGACTATCTGTCCTTAATTTCTGTGCTCGTAACTCTAAGTTAAGGACTACATGTCCTTAATTTCTGTGCTTGTAACTCTAAGTTAAGGACCAAGTTTCCTTAATTTTTAAACTTCCAACTCTAAGTTCAGGACCAAGTTTCTTTAACTTATGAGCTTCTTATTGTAAGTTCAGGCCTAGCTGTCCTTAATTTAAGAGCTTGTAAGTCTAAGTTAAGGACTACTTGTCCTTAGTTTTTGAGCTTGTAAGTCTAATTTTAGGACTACATGTCTTTAACTTTTGAACTTGTAACTCTAAGTTCAGTACTACATGTCCTTATTTTTTGAACTTGGAACTCTAAGTTAAGGACTGCCTGTCCTTAATTTAAGTGCTTATAACTCTAATTTAAGGACTAAACATGTCGATTTATTTGTTAAACAGAGACATAGTCTTGCGTGCTAAATCAACATATTTGTTTGCCTCTCTGCTTGTAGTGGAATCTGTTCCAAACACTAAGAGCGCTTGGATTCTTGGGGATCTTCGTACTATTCGTAGGACACAGAACCTTTTCACATCTGGCGCCCACATCTGCCAAGTTGAAATCTACCTGGCTTAGATAGATTTATTTTGTCGAACCTATAAATGAGAAGAAAGTGTTCACGGAAAAGAGGCTAGCTATCTTTAATCTTTCTGCAGGACAAATTATTTATGATATAACTATATCGCATTTCTAGTCCACAGATTGTGAAAAATTCAATTTTGCTATTTTACCTTGCTAGTAGTATGTTGATATTTAGGTGCCTATCATTCTCTTGGTAACGAGAGGAGAGGAGTTTGGGAAATTTTGATTGGGAGAAAGGGTTTTGAAATTTTGATAGGGGGTTTGGGAAGGAAAAAAGATAGAAGAAAGGGTAACACTGTCTTTTCATATTAATTTTAATAGACTAGTGGCTACTTTTGCTCAGCATTAAAAATGCTGGATAAAAAGTAAATACCACTTTAAAAAGCTGTTACTCCATGAAATTTTTACTTTTTAGGGCCACCATTCAATTTATACCCGCATTACACAAAACTTCATAAAGTGTACCCACTTGGATTTAAATATATTTCAACTGCAACTTCAGAAATTCAAATCTTAAATAGTTCAATCTCTTCAAAGCAACTTCAGATTTCGAATCAGAACTTCTCTTATCTTTTAATTGCAACTTCAGAGATTCAAATCTTAAGCCGTTCAATTTTTTAAATACAACTTCATATTCAAAATCTGAATCTTAACTAGTTCAATTTTTCAATGTATGTAAGTTCTGAAACATAAGCTTGTTCTTTAAATTACAACAATCCAACACATGATTCAACACCCAAATCTACTCCAAATAAGCTCAAATTTGAAACATGACTTTAAAATATCATAAAGAACAAATCACAATCATCAAATTGTTAAAGAAATTTAACAAAACCATTTTGCAACTAAGAAGAAGAAGAAACCCTAAACACAAAGAAGAAAAAGAAAGCAGTAGTGAAGAAGTTTAGAAAAATGTATGTATCAAAAGTTACTAAAAGTTAGATATTAGTTAAACTTTTTCTAAAGTAGGTGAAGATTCAAGCGGTGACGCAAAACTGGGTGACACATAAAAATTCTACTAATTGGTTGATTATGTGCCCCAGGTTAAGTTTTGATCCCATGTAATTAAGTTTTGCAAAAATAGTTTAGGCTTAGAACTTAAAGCTTGTGGGTCAGGACTTAGCAAAAGTATTGACGGACCGTCACAAGTTATGATAGATTAACTTATCTTGTTACAAGTCATGACTGACCGTCATATTTGTAGTACAAATTGTATCACAATTTTAATCCAAAACTTTTATAAATGTAGATGGACATAACTCATCATGTCAAGTCCTAACATATCGTTATAACTTAATTACAAGTTTTATCATAACTTTGATACAATTTTTTTTACCTTAAAAAACGGATAACAATTGAATTTATATGTGGTTTTAAGGATATGCAGATTAATTCAATACAAATGATTAGTAGCGTTAGATTAAACAAATGAAAGACGTAGTGAATTTCCAAATCAATAATAAGAGTGATCCTAGACCCGGTAAATGACTTAATGAAGAGCCTGCATTAGAAATCGGCCTTATCCTTATGAAGAACTTATGAACAAAATATGACTTTGAATAATTGAGATAATAGAGATAAATTACCTTGATATGCGTGTTACAATGTGTCCTATAAATAATAAGTTTTCTCCTTTATATAGTAAGGGAATTTTACCCTAAGTACAATTGTAAGAAAGGTAAAAAGCTTCCCCTTCACTAATCACTTATTTTCTGCCGATACGGGTCGAGATTCACGTCGTGATATCCGGTTGAGCATGGATATCGCGGACCTTCGTTAGTTGTGTGCAGTCGTTTGATAATGTTCTCTGAAATCTCGAGGATCCAACCGAACCCGAAGGGTGTGGTTCCGATGCCTCCGAAGGCAGATGTTTTGCTCGAACCCCGATACGAGACGCTCTTTGCCCATATTCCGGTTCCTTACGGTCATCTTCCTGCTCCATTTATCGGGAAACCAAGTTGTTCAACGGATTCAACCCTTCCACATCCACATTCAATCGCTTACCAACTATCTTTCTAGATGTAGGTATCATTTTATTACGAATAAAATAGAATTTAGGAGTTTGAATTCTTACAACTGAGATCCACCACATGATCTAGAGTAAGAAGAAAGAGTGACAGTCCTAAATGCCCTATAGCCTCCTACTTATAAGTGTGGTGCACAACACACCAATAAACAAGACTCTACTAGGCACATTTTGTAGACTCCCTAGGATAGGACTACTCTGATACCAAGTTTGTCACGACCCAAACCAAAGGGCCACGACGAGCACCCGGTGTCTTACTTAACCGAGTACCAAGTAACAAATATTTCTTATCATAAAATCATTGGGAATGGGCCAGAAGGGTCTTCATGATAACCAGAATAAAACATGAGGGAATACTCGATATTGGACACCCCAACATGATAGACAAACTTATACTGACATACAAGGCTATAAGGCCGACATGATTATTCGTACACTCAAACCATAGGCTGACAAGGTCATACAAGTATCCATATGCATGACATCTGTCTACAAGCCTCTAAGAGTACATAAACATCATAAAGGTTAGGACATCGCCCCGCTATACCAATCATTGCATGTCCAAAGCATACTGGACAAATAGGCAACTTCGAAGCAAGTGGAGTACCCAACACCTTCCGCTGAGCTGATATCCTACTAGGAAGCTTATCAACCTGTCTATCAGGACATACGGGGATGAAACACGGCGTCCCAAGGCAAAAGAGACGTCAGTACAAATAAAGTACCGAGTATATAAGGCAGGAAAGCATAAATACTAAAATAATGTAAAGAGAGATAAAGAAGACACAACATGTAACATCAGAGTGACTTTAAGGGTGACTGGCATGAAATGCATAATACATATATATACATATTGTTACAACCCATATTCACATACATCGACTCATGCCATAAGTCAATCAACGTAAACATGAGAAGAGATTATCTTTGAGATGATAATAAGTTAATCCTATTGATATTAAATGATACAATAGTGATTAACACATATTAGAAGTTAAATAAACCAAGGATGTTGTAACTCATATTTTTGGGTAAACCTAGGGGTTCTTGATATTATCAAGAAGTCATGTTTTAAGGTATTTGAATCATATAATAACCGTATCATAGTCTTGAAGTCAAACGAGTTATGAAACAAAAGTCGACAAGAGTTGTCGCAACTTAGGTTCATAGTTTTACTTAAACTTTAGGTCAAATGTTATTAAGCTTTTCTCCCAATCTACTTGGATTTACAGGATGATCTACCCACCAAATTGAAAATCTATGAGTATAGTTTCCAATGCATTAAACCGATTATCAATACGACATTGGAGTAGAGAGATATAGAGATTTTCACGAGACTGCACAAGCTGCTAGGTGACAAGTAGGTGGGTCACCTACTTGGTTAAATGATAGCCCAAAAAGAGGAAATTTCGGGTCATCCAAAGATCCCATTAAAAGTCTTATCTCCTGAAATATATCCCTCATTATATTTCACAAATAACCAGACCTAAACCCCGGCAAACTTCCTCCCAAAATTTATCCACAAACCCTAATTGATTTTCCTTCTCTTTCAAGTTCAAATTGGGGATAAACCCTAGAGTTTGAAGAACCAAGATAAGGGTTGAGTTATCCAGCAAGTAAGGTGAGTTTAATTCTCTCTTTCATCCATTTTTTTGTTCTGCAAATTCATGGTAATTCGTTTTATACTTGTAAGAACTCACGAGACGGTGATCGGAAGCCGTGAGTTCGACTTGTGGCAGACTGTTTTGCGGACTATTTTGTGTTGCTGTTGGGATGCATGTGTTTACTACTGTATTGTGGAGTTTTGGAGGAGGAATGGTGTGGAGAAACACCATATAGATGTATGGTTGTGGGCTGGTCGTTCGTCGTAACATTTCCGGGTCGTTTGACACGACTACAGTGGTCGTCTTATGTATGAAGTTATTAGGTTGTGAGTGGACTATTTTGGGAGGCTCAATTTGATTATTATTGATGTTGTTTGGGATGTTTGGTGATTGTTTTGACTCGTGTGAAGTCATATATATAGGGGAGGTGCTGTCCGTTTCATCGTAAAATAGGTTGTGGTCGATACACAATAGTTATGACGCTTAAATGATAACGATAGTGTCGTTTTTCTATTGTAGACTAAGGAGTCGTGACAATTACATAGCTTGAGATTGGGGTAGTATATACAAGGTATGTGATNGAACAATTGATGTTAAGGTTTCTTCTGTTATTATTATGTTATCAATGTTGTTGGTACTTCCTGATTCTTATAAGATTCTCGATGAAGAGTTAGCCCTAATGATGTGTACGGAGAATATCGACCTTACGTCGCTACGAAATGATCTAAAAATGATTCTAATGAGTCCTGTATGCATTATATATATGTATCTATTTTACTTTACCGAGCCGCGCTATAGTCGGCCGGGTATGGTACCTATTGTGCAGCCACTGATCAGTTGGGTTTACCGAGTCCTCTTTGAGGCCGGGTATGATATGATAATGATGATGCCCACAGAGGCAGATATTTTTAAAAGATTATGTGTATATATGTCTCATGCATTTCATGTTACTGTCTCTTAGAAGCACTCATATGTTATAAGTTGTATCTTCTCTACCTCTCTTTACATTATTGTTGATATTATATTGACCTGCCTTACACACTTAGTACATTATTCGTACTGACATCCTTTTTATTTGTGGACGTTGCATGTCGTGCTGCAGGTCCTGATAGACAGGTAGACGCAGTTCCCCTACCACAGTAGGCTTTCCAGTTTAGCGATTATAGGCGAGATCCCTTCTCCGGACTTTGCCGTGGTCTTGGTATGCATTTTTGGTTATAGATACTATGGGTATGTCGGGGCCCTGTTCCGACTATGTTGCATTACTTATGATCCTTAAGAGGCTCATAGACAGGTGTCGGCTTATGTATAGTTTGGTATACCTTGTCGGATGATTTTTGTTGTATAGTCTTTCATGGAAACGTGGTAACTCCTAAGTTATAAGTAGTTTCTTGGCAGTCTTGTTATCCCATGTTATCCATGTTCATTCCATTATCTATCATTGGTTGGTGTTCATAATACATATCTACCACTTATATTGATCTCGTCGGCCCTTAAAGATAATAAGAAGATTAGATAAAATGTATGTTGGTCCTCGGCAAGTATGGCCCGGGTACTAGTCATGATCCTCCAGTTTGGGTCGTGACACATATACTCTTAAAAACATACGCCTCTGTGGATATCATCATCATCATATTGTACCAGACCTCAAAGAGGACTCGGTAAAAACATACCCGACCATCATAAAGCTCGGTAAAATCATACTCGACCATCATAAGGCTTGGTAGAATCGTATCCGTCCACATGGAGCTCGGTAAACCCAACTGATCAGTGGTTGCACAATATGTTCCATACCCGACCGACTATAGCGCGAATCGATTGAGTAAAATAGATACATATATATGATGCATGATGGGCTCATTGAATCACGTTCTAAATCCTTAGGAGATACGTAAGGTCGTCGGAACTTCGATTCACATTATGGACTTCCATACCATCAATATGAACCTCAATAGGATTTAAGGATCATACATACTTGCTTAGATTAACTTGATAAGGAAAGAACAACATGGACAACCTTAGTTGCTGGGAGTAGATCCGTTATGAAATAGCATATTGTTTATGTTCATTCAACTTTAGATCATGCCAAAATAAAGAAGAAATTTCCTCAACATACCTTTGAAATCTTCTCTCCAATGATCAACCAAGCTCGATATGATCTTCTTATGTCTATAATGAGTAAATCGACTTCGTCGTTATCATATAAGCGTTGTAACTCTCATATTTCAAAACCAATATTCTATAAGAAAATGGACAACACCTCCCTTATTTTTACTACATCCCATAAAGTTATCAAAATCCACCAAACAACCCAAACAACAACAATATAATTCACGATAAGCTCTCTGATTACTTTAACAATCATTGTGAGCGGCAAGTTTGATTTACATTTAACAAAATATAATTTAATCCAATTCCTTTTTCCATGAATCTACCTATAACATCTATACCATCATGCTTATGATTACCATATCGTTTTCAGCCCAAAACATCATAAGAATAATCTTCAAAAATAGTCCACACGCCTAACACCTTGACCTTTATCGTCAACCTCTTGTTTTCATGTTATATTCTTTAATCAACTGAATTAGCGCATGGATAAGCTTAAAAACTGCAGCCACAACATAATCTAACTATTCATATCAATTTTCAGCCACAACAAGCTATTTATATAGCCTAAACACAGTCCACAAAGAAAAGATAAGGATTCCTTATGCCATTTCAATTACTATCTTGTAGATTTTCAGCCAACCAACTGAACCAACACATGATTAACCTTAATCACAACCAAAAACATGATTTACCTACCTTAGCCAGTAGATACAACTTTAAATCATCAGCTGGTGTAGCTCACAACAACTCTCAATCACACCACAACACTATAGGAGTTGTATTCTCTTCTTGAATCAACTTTTGTGTTCAAGTTGGTGTGTAAACACTTGTATTTCTCCTTGAAATTATAATATATATGAGGGAGGGACTGATTATTACCTTAATAAAGCATAACAACACGCAATCTGAGGTTAAATTACTTTGAAGGATCCTCCAAAACAACCGCAAGATGAAAAACTATAATCTAGGAAGCACCGCAGGATTTCTAGCGATGGATTCATGTTTTATCTTTGGTTTTCACTCTAGAATCATGGAGACTGCTTTGAGATTGTTTTGGGAGAGTATAGGGTCTGGTTGGGTCGAAAATGACCCAAAATGAGCCTTGCCCCGATCTTTAAAGGTTGGAGAATCACCCACCGCCACAGTAGGTCCCATGGGAGCTGCTTGTGCAGTCTTGCAAAAATATTAATATCTCTCTACTCCAATGACGTATAAAAAAAACTCTTAATTTATTGGATACCAGACTCGTAGACCTTCAACTTGTTATGTGGATCATCGCTTAATTACAAGTATATTGGGAGAAAATTTCAGCTATATTTGACCTAATTCTCAGCACATTATGAACGTATCTCGTGATGACCTTTGCCAAATTTTGCTCCACAAATTGTTTGATTTCAAAACGTAACATACGACTATCATACGGATAAAATAACTCATAACGTAACCTACTTATAATGTTAAGCACCCTAGTCTCACCCCAAAGGTACATGTGGTAATATTCCAAACTTGTCGACTTTCGACGAAACATACTTTATTCAATTCGTTTAGCTTCCAAGATTTCCAACCCTCTTGGTACTTTTTATTCATGATATTAAATATTTGTAACCTCCAAGGTAACATGATGAACTTACTTTATATACTTTCAAAGAGGATCTCATTTCTGAGCTTACATCAATTAACTTACGACATACTTTTGCGTGCAAAAATATGGGGTGTAACAATAACCTTTATTATGAATAATTTCAGCCATGTAACGATCGATTATGAGTCAAATAAGACATATGTATTACTAGGGCTCAATAGGAAAACTCAACATGACAAAATAATCATTTATGCCTAATTTTACAAGTCATTATCTTAAGCATGCTTCTAACCCAGAATTATAAATTACTACGTAGCAACAAATTCACATAGTCCAAAACAAGGCATAATCAGAATTCAAACTCTATTGTACATGGTCATAACCTAGTTATGCTTATACGCTCATCACCTCGCATATTCTGAGCTCCCAAATCAAGAAACTTGTAGCAAATAGTTCACTTATGTAGAGAATTCCCTCTTATAAGGATTGACACGAGACTTACCTTCACCTGACAAGATTTAATCAACAAAAAACACATTTTCCTTTCAAATGCAACACAAAACGACTCAAATCTAGTCAAATACAACTCAATACCGTAAAACATCCATAGGAATCAAAACCAATCTTGGACCTCTTGGAAATCAAAACCAACCATACTTGCAAGTCATAATACATCATGTTAACCTACCTAAAGTGTCACGCCCCAACTTCGGGAAGCGCGACCGGCGCTCAACCGAGTGGACCCGGTCGAGCAAGCATGTTAGACACTTTCTACCCACTCGTTTATGATCAAGAGAAGGCGCATTTTCATTAGTTAAACAGTAGAGGGATCATATATACATAAACATTACTAATTCATTTCATTTCCTACCTCATTGTTAAGTTTCAAAATACATTCATCTTATGATTTAGTGGAATAAAATCCAAATCACAACATCATCCATTTGACCTTCCTAGTACCCATATACAACCCAAATAATGTCTGCAGAGCCTCTAAAGATAGAAAAGAGTGTGAAGATGGTGTCGGCAACAAGGTCCTGGCTATACCTCAAAAGTACAACGATATAAACAAAAGATATATTACATGATCCCGGAATGAAAAGGGGATCACCAAGCCCGTTGAGAAGTGGATGCAATACCTATTCGTGATCAACAATGTCCACTACGGAACCACCTGCATCCATTTAAAGATGTTTCGCCCCCGACAAAATGGACGTTAGTACTGTCGAATAGTACTAGTATGAAAACTAAACACCATCACAATAACATGAACATAATTACAAGGGAAACAGTCAAGAAGGCAATGTGAGCTGTAAATAATACTAAAACATCAAGTTAAGGATCACTTAGAATTTCAAGCCAATTTCCACGTATTAGGTTGGATGGTTTTTAATTCCATTATACCACAACCCACAATACCACCGTGTTCTTATACGGTGTTCGATCTAGGCCCGATCGGCTAAGCCATCTCATTTGAGACATCAACAATATTCACCATTTCATATTTCTTTCCTATCTTTTCACTACATCGGCATGAGTGGCCCCAATTATGATGTTATTCTTGGCGATTGACCGTATTTCATATTTAACACTTTCATTTCTTTCAATTTCGAAGATCACCATCAAATATCAACATATAGAATATTTCAACAATCATATAAAAATTCATTAGTAATGGAAACTTCAAACACAAAAGGTTTTATCCAAAATAATGGGGCATACCAACCAACAATAGAAACACACATCAATAATCATAAACAATCATTACACCATTTGCTCTAGCGATACTCTTTCCCAGAAATGACAGTGTACAATTTCAACATCTGAGTATGTAAGAACTCGATTCACGCTGGATACATTTATAAAGCAAATCATTAGTTAAATTTCCACTTATGGACATGAATTGGGTACAAAAGCTTTCAGGCAATTCTATTTTCAAAATCATTTTTAAATAGTTGAGTCGAGGCTCATTTCATAATCTTTATCACATTCTCTCATTTAATTGGTGCCACTAGCCATAATTATAACTTGAAATCTTGGCATGTTGGCCACATCCTATCTCTCAGTTCACTTATTTCATTTTCAAGCATCCTAAAAGATTATCAACAACAAGATATTTTCAATCAAGTCTTTAGGCATGCGTATGAGCAATTAAGAGCCTCAAGCATATTGAGTTTTTCTAAAACAATTTGGCATACTAGCTTTAATTTGGAACACGGCTCAAAGACATAACATTCTAATATGTAAACAACACTTTGAACATATATCTTTCGACATAAGGATCATTCGGAATAATCAAGCTTATAGGGGATAACCCGGAATATAGAAATTAGGAACCTTGAACCAACCATACTTGAACTTACGAGAACATTATGGAATTCGATTCTAAGAGATAAAGTTTAGCCAACATACCTTGTTTGAGATTTTCTTAAGTTACCACAATGCCCCAACACTTTTAGAAACGACAATCTATAGGAAGATAGTGAAAATCGGTTAAAAATTATAAAGATTCCCATGATGTAACTCTCTTCGGAATTTTGACAAACACCTAACATGCGAAATAGACTGCAAGGCTCTACAATGGAGATCTTTTCATCCCTCAACCAATTTTAACAGGAAACTACCCAAAATGGCTCATTACTCCACATACTACAACTTTGTGTCACATGCATGGCCCCTTTCCAACCCCACAATATATATTTGAACTCATAACCTCTTATATGAAATCTTAGAAGTAGGACTTACCTGAAAAGATAATGAGCTAGTGATTAGTTTCCTTGATTCTTGAGAATTGGTGCAAGATTGGATGATTAGAATGTCTGGTTTCCTCATTACCTCTCTAAAATGCTTTCACCTCTCTCTAGATTCACCAGAAAATAGCCCCAAATAAAGCTCCAAAGCCTATTTATCAAAATAGGAACGGGTTATTAAAGTAGGAAAATGAAGCCTCCGAAATCAGGTATGCGGTCGGAGAATGGACTGCAGAACGGGTATCTGGGTCGCAGAATGGATCACAAATCTGGTGCCTAGAAGTGGTCTGCATTGGGCAGGTTTGCAACCATTTTGTGGTTCGCAAATGATTCCGCGGTCGCAAAATCAAATTTTGCCAGGTTTTGGTAATTTGTTCATAAATTTTTGCAGGAGTGTCCAAATGATGAACAATTTGAAGCGTCAGAAACTAGACTCAAAGATCTTTCATCTAATAGGTTGTGTGTGTATATATATATATATATATATATATATATATGCTCTTCCAAAGTTTGGACTTGTGCGAACTCATTTGGAATTTTATCCTATAATGTAATTTTCCAACTTGACTTAGACTTAGGACTCTCCTTAGACCCCACATTACTTATTATATGCCTCGTATACTTATTACCATATCCTTTTGATATATATCATATTAATATCCCTTTTCTACACATAAAATAATATAATTAGCCTACCTTGGCACCATAAAATCTTAAATTACTTAGCGAAATTTTCCAGGGCCTTACACGAAGTCTCAAATCATATAACAGAATGCCAAAACATAAAATGACCAGTCAGGCCTCTTAAATGTACGTTTGTCCTAGAACGTGACGAGAGCTCTTCCAAAACCATCAAATCACTGAATAAACTCTTCATATTCATTCCCACGAGTGATCCCATGTCACCCCATGATTACTAATCCATTAACACATCCTGACTAAGGATCCTCTCTCTCAACCTCTTCTTGTAAGCCTTCGAACCCACTTCGATATCTGGAACTTCTCTACAAAATTAGATTCTCACCAATACCTCTACTTTATCAACCTCCGTTACCGTTATCAAGTCATTGATGAATTATCAAAACAAACCACTCAATATATATCACGTCATTCATTTCTCTAGCCACACTTCATATTCATAAAACAATCCGTTGCTAAATTCAGTATCGGTCAAATGTCCAAACACTGTAGATCCATATTTCACTCCTAAACATTTCTAATGATAAAATAAAGCTGTAGAATCTTATATCCAATCATCATATCAACAAGTCATGGAGTTTTTCACCCGTCAAAGTCCATTGCCAAGTTCGGATCTACCTAATGGCATTCTTCCTTCGAAATATACCTTATCAAAGTCCGATCGCGCAAATTCAAAATCCATAAAGTTCATCTAACCTAGTATAAGCTGCTAAAATGATAATTCATACTAAATGCCGCATAGAACCTCATACAATACAGTTCGAGCACCAAACAAGAAATAACTCAAATATGACAAATAATAGTAAGCGGATCAAATAATAGAGCAACCAAGTAAGTTTAGCAGGTAGGGAAAATAAGACATAACCTTATGAATTGGATCACTTAATTTCATTATTGGAGTTGCGAGAGTTGACCAAGATTTGACTGTTGTGAAAACGACCTCGAATTGGTAATTTGATAGTTTCAGTAGTTTCGTATGGTAATTTTGGATTTAGTCTTATGTTCATATTTGGATTTGGAGGTTCCTAGGATGTTTCTGCTCTATTTGTCGAAAGTTGGCAATTTGAAGGTTTAGAAAGTTCACAAGCTTGGCCGAGAGTTTACTTTGATGGTATTGGGTAAGGATTATTATTCCAAAACTTGAAATAGGTTCATTTTTTCATTTGAAACTTGTGTGGAAAGTTTGATTGCATTATGAGTTGTTAGGTATGAATGAGATGCTTGGTTGTAAATTATTGACGTTCTTGAACTGTAAGGCATACAACATGAGTTTTGATGCTTGATTCTTGGTTGTGGATGTTGTTTTGATATTTGAGCTTACAAGTGAGTTCGTGTGAGGTTTATATACTTGTATGGATGTTTGGTGTGGGGCCCGAGGGGATCAGATGAGTTTCAGATTGATTTTGGAAGTTGGAAGTTTCTCTAGTGCAATAGACATCATATTTGTGATGTTCTGCTCGTATTTGCAAGGTCCACATTTGTGGACGTTAGATCGCATTTGTCATTTATGGCTATGAAAGCCAACTTCACTTTGCGACTTTGGTGTCGCAATTGCAATGTTAACTTTTGCGGAGGGTTTCTCGCATTTGTGACGGTTGGTCACTTTTGCGAGGTTCTTGGGCTCATTTGCGACTTCTGCTGCTCAGGGGACTAGTTCGCATTTTGCGAGCCCTTTGATTGTATTTGTGAGCCCTTTTATCATATTTTCGAGGGTTGCATTTTCAAACCCTTATTCGTAAATGACATGCCCCAAACCTGGGGAGGCATGGTCGACACCCAGTGCCATACTCAGCCCCGAGCGTACCACTCTGTAACTGTGAACTCTGGAGGGGTAGCCCTAAAATTAGGTCGACGAGGCTTACTTGCAAGATGAAAATACCATTCAAGGCCGATGAGACCATATTGAATCATCTAAAAATGGCGTCTCTCTCATCCGAGGGGTAAACACACCCAAAAGCTCTTATACATAACTGTGCAGGCCGACGAGACCGCCAAGAACACTATAACCATCAATACAAAACTGAACATGTACACAGGGCTGACACGGACACAATACTAATATACAAAATATATAGGACTCATCTACAAGCCTCTAGAGATAACAGAACTGTATCATGGTCGGGACAGGGCCTCGACCTACTCATAAACCTATATATATAAAATGGACTCCAAGGTCTAGACTTGGTAAATCTGGTGAAGTGAAGCTTGCCAACCAAGCTGATGTTTGGCTCTATCTTCTGGGAAGGTCTACCCAGCTATCTATTAGGACCTGCAAGCATGAAATACAGTGTCCCCGACAAAAGTGGTCAGTATGAAATAATGTACCGAGTATATAAGGCAATAGAATAACTAAAAGCTGAGACAAAAGTGATAATATAATAACTGAAAGTAACAGCGAGCCAAAGATCATCTTAAGATACACTTACCTGCTGATACTGACTCAACTCTCTCAATATAGTTAGTAAAATAGTTTTCCGACCCTATAAGGCTCGGTATGCGTAACTGTTCTGCCATAGTACGCTCGCTCATAGGCGCTTCACCATATTAGGCTCGGTATCTCGGCCATTCTGGGCTCGGTCATAGGCAGTCGACTACAGTAGGATTAGTATATAATTTACCATCTAATCGGAGGTTTCCCAAATAGGGGCTTGCCCATCGATTATAGCTTGATGGTGGTGAAAATACTGTAATAATATAATACTGTATAAATATATATATATATATATATATATATATATATATATATATATATATATATATATATTCGTTAACTAGAAGAAGACAATTAACTGAATATAAAGTCTCGATAAGGAAAAATACTGTAACTTATGAGACTGCATAATGTACATAAGTTCAGGAATACAAACTTCTCTTTATGTCTCGTTACCAAACACATGTAGTTATGAGATTATGCCAAGATGAAGGAGCGTTTAACCTTAACATACCTTATCATAATCTATTCAATAACCATGTTGAACTTGTCTAGTTGTAATTTAATCTGCAACCATGACAATAAGGCTATCGTTAAAATACGAAAGATGCAACTACCGTACATCAAAAGACAAGCTTATTTTATATTAAAATGGGCAGCATCTCCCCTATAATCGTTACTTACTCCCCAATTTGACATAACACCAACAAAAACAAGAACGCAACAATAAAAACATGTACATAATTTTCCAACCTTATATCCATCACAAAAATACCACAAAATATCCCACACACCCCAATCACTTCACACACTCGACAACCATAGTAATGTCAAACAACCCAAAAATGTAACGACAAATGATCAGCCCACCACCCAAACATTAAGTGGTGTTTATCCATACTCTTAATCCTCAAATACTACATAAAAATAGTAGCAAAAGAGAAAACCCAACAGCAACGTAAAATAGCCCACAAAATAGTTCACTACAAGTTGCACGACTCGAACTCACGACTTCCGACACCGTCCCGTGAGTTCTTACTATTATGTAATGAATTTCTCTACCTTTACAGCATAAAAAGGATTAAATAGGGTATTACACTTACTTTATTTGGTGAAAATCTCAGCTCCTAACTTGGTTCTTCAACTCTAAGGTCTTCTTCCAATTAGAGCTTGGAAAGAAGAGAAAATCATTTAAGGCTTTGTGTTGAATTTATGGGAGAAGTTTTCCGGGGTTTATCTCTGATTTTTGGCTCTAAAATGAATGTAATATATGAAGGAAATAAGCCCTTAAAAGGGCCCGTTGGACGACACCAAATATCCCCTTTTTTGTGGACTTATTTGGTCTTTTCATTTAAGCAAGTAGGTGACACACCTACTTGTTACCTATGCAGTCTATGTAGTCTCACGAAAACACAAATCTTTCAGCTATGCACTCGTATCGATAAACGGTTTAATGCATTAAAAACTAGACCCGTGGATCTTCAATTTGGTATGTTGATAATCCCGTAATTCCAATTACATTGGGAGAAAAACTCAGCTACATTTGACCTAATTTTCGACACATTTATGAATGTAACTTGTGATGACCTTTGCCAACTTTCATTCCACAACTCGCTTGACTTCAAAACATAACACGAAACTATTACACAACTAAAATAAATCATAACATAAACTCCTTATCATGTTGATCATCCTAGTCTCATCCTAAAAGTACATGTTATAACATTCCCAACTTGTCGACTTTCGGCGAAACATATTTTCTTCAATTCATTTAGCTTCTAAGCCTTCCAACCCTGATGTCCATGATCTTAATTATTTGTAACCTCCAAGGTAACATGATTAAATTACTTTATGTACTTTCAAAGATAATCTGATTTCTGAGCTTACATCAATTGACTTGTGACATACTCTTACGTACGAAAACATGGGGTATAACAGTAAATGCCACACCTGTAATTGGGTTTATAGAGACATTTTGAGATTTTGGCTCATTATCACTCATTTTGAACCCTAGACTTGGGAGAGGCGATTTTCTCTAGGATACTTTCACACAAGGCTTTCAGGTATGTGATTTATACACGTTTTTGGTATTGTCTCAAGAATCCACATGGATAATTAACACCCAAAATATGTAGTTTTGAGGAAAATTTCGGGATCTTTTCCTACAACTTAAGAAAATAAAAATTTGGGATTTGAGCTATGATTTAAACTTGGCTTTGGAATCGTGGGGTTATGGGTGGTCAAGATCTACCCCTTGACTTGGATTTTGTGCGTGTTGGCACGTGGTTGACTTTTGTTGACTTTCTAGGAATTGAATAGAGATCGAAGCTTTATTATTTGGAACCAATTCAAGTAGCCTTTTTTGATGTTATTGGGTTATTTTTTTCTAGATTTGACCCGTTCAGATGCTAATTTGAGAGGCAAGGAATTTTTAGAGTATTGATTCTCGTGCATTTGAGGTAAGTATCTTGCCTAGGCTTGGATTGAGAGTATTTCCCATAGGCTATGATATTCGCTACATGTTGGGGGTGACACATATGCGAGGTGATGAGTACATATGTGCGCACCATGATTATTCATGATCCGGTATGTTCTAGGCTATTATATTCCTTGTTTTGGTATCATGCCTCTTTGATACTATGTTTACTTCACTTGTTTGAGTACGTGAGCTATTATCCATGCTAGAAATCACGTCTAGGATATGTGCTTATCTATTTGAGACATGATAAGGCTATTTTGCTTTGTTGAGATATTTACCTTAATTATAGTCATATTTTCGGTCATGGTATTATCTCTGTCTCTATGACACTGGTTGGAGCTGAGTTGTGGAATGTTGGTATATTTCATGCGATATTCTTGATTTTGGTACTATGAAATATGAGTATATTGATACTTGAGCGGATTGATGGCTAATTTTGGCCCATAGAGCCCTGTTGATATTTTATTATGAGGTGACTTTTGCATCCATGCCCTATATTGGGTTGAGAGACATTGCTTATTGAGTGTTGATATTGATTGTGAGGGAATGCTGCGTCAATACCCATAGCGCGCTGAGCCGTATTGATCATTGGATTTTTATCTTATCAGTGCTTGGGATAGGATCCACTCCTCCGGAGTCAGGTATAATCCTATGAGTGTATGCACTTGAGATGTGCTCGTTGGGGGGCATATGCCAGGTACCCATACAGTGCTGAGAGTGAATGTGTGTGATGATTTAGGGGCATTGAGCCAGGAACCGGGAGCATGCTGAGAGTATGATTGAGAGATATTTGTTCTAGGCACTATGTATGTTCCAAGATTGTGTTTACTTTATAATTAAATGGATATGTTATTGATTTTGGCATGAACACTTGTCATGCGAGCATATAGTTGTATTTTCCTCATGCTATTTGATATTTGATGTCATTAGAGTCAATACCTTGTGTAACGACCCGACTGGCCCTTTCTAGATTTAGAATATTCCTTCGGCAGTTTACGATCTTGAGTATCTTCTTACGGTGTAATATGACTTGTGTGTATGGTTGGGCTTGATTTTTGAAAGGTTCGGAGTTGATTTCGAAGAATAATTTTGAATCAGAAGTCTTAAGTGGGAATAATTGACCAAGGTTTGACTTTTGAGTAAACGACCTCGGAATCGAGATTTTGTAGTTTCAATAGCTTTTTGTATGTGAAATTTGACTTGGTCGTGTGTTTGGATTTGGATTTGGATATTCCTAGAAGGTTTTAGCTCTAATTGTTGAAAGTTGGCAATTTGATGAATTAAAGACTTCATACGTTTGACCGAGAGTTGACTTTAGTGTTATTAGACTCCTATATTGGGTTTGAGACCATAGAAAGGTTCATTTGGTTGATTGGAAAATGTGTACAAAGTTTGGTTATAATCTAGAATGTTCAAGTAAGATTCGAACACGTTCGACGAAGATGGAATGTTTGAACTTAAAGGAAGGATTTTATTGTCGATTCTTAGTTTTATATTTATTTTGGTGTTTTTAGATTTGCTATAAATTTTTATTAGGTTTTCAGACTTTTTAGTATGGTATGATGGCATTCCGAGAGGCTCGGGTGTGTTTCAGAATGATTCTAGATCATTTTGATAGTTATTAGCGATTCTAGTGTAGGTATGCCACACCCGTTGTACTTTTGCGCAAGTGCGGTGCCGAAGAAATGAGGTTATCGTCACAACTACGAGTGCGTAAAAGCGGTGTTTCTTGCACAGATGCGAGGTGTGGCTGGCTCAGAAGGAAACACAGATGAGCATATTGGTTCGCCCCTGTGGGAGCCACAGATGCGACATATACTCTGTAGATGCAATGGGTGGCTTTATAATTAAAGATTGCATATGCGAGAGTTGGGTCGCATACTATGTCGCAGAAGTGACTTATTAACCGTAAAAGGGGGATCCTTGGAAGCTTCATATATTTCAAAAGGTTGGCTCATTTTTCATTATTTCGAGTTTTGGAGCTCGATAAGAGGCGATATTTAGGAGAATTTTGCTAATACAGTGGATGTAAGTAATTTTCACTTGGATTTTGCTAAGTATCTTGATTTTCCATGGATTTGTACAGCTAAAAATTGAATTTTTAAAGTTCAATTTTGGGATTTTGTCTACAACTTAATAAGATATAATTTGGGGGTCGATTTGGACTCAAATTTGGAATATAATCATATATTTGTACTTGCGAGGTTATGGAAAATTGGGATATACCTCCTGACTCGGGTTTTGGCTGTGTGTGCATGAGTTAACTTTTGTTGACTTTTAGGGATTTGATTAAAGATTGAAGCTTTACTGTATGGAATTTATTCCTATGACTTTGTTTGACGTTATTAATTGTGTTTGACTAGCTTTGAGTCGTTTGGAGTTGGATTTGAATGTGAATAAGGTTTGTTGTTGAATAAATCTTGACAGATGGAGGTAAGTCTTTTGTTGCTTGATTTAAGAGCCACGTATAGGTGACGAGCGTATATGTGTAGTTAGGTTATGACAATGTCTGATAGTGTTTGGCTTATTATTATGCCTTGTTTGGACTAAGTGGACTCATTATTCATCTTTTGTTGATTCCAAGACTATGCGATGACTAGAATTGTGGTTTAGAATCATGCTTAAGGCTATGACTTGTTAAATCGGGCGTAAATGATTATTTCCATATTGAGTTTCTTTGTCGAGCCATAGTCATATACATGTTTTATTAATTCACGATTTGGTGGTTAGATGGATTATCTCATTTGTGATATGTCACGCCCCAACCTCGGGAAGCACGACCGGAGCTCAACCGAGTGAACCCGATCAAGCAAGCCTTGCAAACATATCCTACCCGAATCATTCATATTCCAAAAAGGGAACACATCACCGTTTATTAACCCGGGGAGAGGTCAGTTTTATAAATATACATACGTTGCTAGTTCATTATTCCTTACATATAATATGTGATAACTTCCAAAAGTACTTACAGTTTATGATTAAGTGGAATAGGATTTCAACATACCACTTGATTCGATAACATCCCCGACACCCATATATGACCCGCATAAAGTCTACGGATTCTCTATAGATACAAAAGACAAACGTGACAATACCGGCAACAAGCCCCGACTATATCTCAAAATATAGTAACTTATACAAAAGAAGAACAACATATACTATACATGACCCCGGAAGAAGCGGGGCTCACCAAGACTACTGTGAGGAGAAAGAGTGAGGGCACCATTATCGGCGATCAACGCTATCTGCCATAGAACCACCTACATCCATTCAAAGATGTAGTGCCCCCGGCAAAAAGGGACATTAGTACTATCGAATAGTACTAGTATGTATGAACAATTCCACTCCAAAATAGAATAAGCAATATAACAGGTAGGAAAGCAGTCATGGAAATCACATAGCACTTCACAGGAATAGAGAATCACAAGCAGGGGTCACATTGTTTCTTATTTTGTCTTTCCATACTTTTGATTAATAGTCTCTTAATGCCAAGTGACACAATTTTATAATGCCACCGTGTCTTTCTACACGAAGTCCAGTCTCGGCCTGACCGGCTAAGCCATCCCAAATGAGACATAACCACATCCTCAATTTATATCAATGTTTCCAATGTAAATGCCGCCATGTGTACAACATGGCGTCCGATCTCGGCCTGATCGGCTAAGCCATCTCACTTGGGACATATCATCTCAATTAATTACTCAGTTCATATCTCATTTCCATCATTTATCACATAATCCTTGGCACTTGAACACATTTTACAATTTGAGTTTGATTCTCCTTTCCTTCGTTCAATAACATTACCTTTCATATCGATATGAACCAACATATAACAATGTGAGAACGAAATAGGAGGAGCATGAAGAATCATAATTCACATTTCCAAGTAGCATGGTGACATGGTAAAACAATTAAAACCGTTAAGAAACAGAAATCTTTCGACTCACACATTAAAACAACCAATTCAAGTAGGATCAGGTAAGGGACTCATACCAAATATTCGGACACCAAAGAGTTAATTCTATGAAGATTAGAGTTAGCCATACATACCTCGACTGGGTCTTATCCCTAATTCCTACGACCATTTCCGGAACACCTTAGCTCTTTAAATCTATTTGACAAAATAGCACAATCAGATTGTAATTAGGAATCCGGTCATAGTCCTAGCTCACTTGAGTATCATACTTGTCATTACTAGTTCTCTATAGTCCCATATCTCCCTTTTTAGTGGAAGATTTCCCTTTCCTAGCTTAGGATCACATGCATGCAAGGACATTACCTCCCCCACACCACATTATTTGACCATTCATCCCCTCCCCCTCAACTAGATTTCTGAATTTAGAGGATAGAGTATGAGTTCTTACCTATAATTTTAGGGCCTTCTTGCAAATCTTCAATCATGCAATCAAGAATGGTGATGATCAAGAGATGGCTGACCTCTTCTTACTCTAGAATCTCTCCTCCTCACTCTATAATATCAAAAAAATAGTTTAAAATGGTGAGGAAGGTGTTTTATATTGGTCTGGTGTCGGGTCAAAAATTAAGAAAAAAGGGTGCTCCGACACAGTTATGCGGTCGCATATGCAACCGTAGAATGGAAGCGGTCCGCAAACCTGCCGCAAAAGTGGCCCCAGTCGGGTGGACCACTGACCGAGTATGCGACCATTATGCAGCTCGTATAACAGTCATGCGGTCACATAATGGACCGCATAACAGTTATGCGGTCGCATAATGCGCCTCACAACTCCCTCGGCAAAAATTCCACAGCGGATCTGTGACCAATATGCGGCCCGCATATCGATTATGTGATCGCATAATTGGCCGCATATTTGGCCTCAAACTAGGCCAACCCTCTGATTCACTCTACGACCATTATGCGGTCCGCTAGGGGTTATGCAACCGCATAATGGGCCGCATACACGCACTTTTTTGCGAACATTTTCTTCTAAGTCCGTAGAGTACTGTTCAATCCAAAAGATCCGAACTATCATTAAACACATAAATCTAATCTGGGCATCATGAAGTTCCAGTTTTCTAGATAATTTTTTTACGGGGCCTTACATGATAAATATTAAGATAAGACTTTTTGAACAATGAAATTGCTTATTGAATCTTTGAGATAAATTGAATTACATGATTAGCCATAGTTATTTTTTAGCCGTATGTACTTTTATCTGCATTTCTATTATTATGACTTGGTGTACATGTGTGGATCAGGTGGCACGCCACCACATGAATATTTGTGGATCGAGTTATACGTTGTAACATTATTATATGTGGATCGAGTGGCACACTGCCATGGCACTTGGATTGCTATCATCTTACCAGATTTGGGTGATAACCTATGATACATTAGGCCCTATTAGTGTAGACACTTGATATGTGCTTAGTGAGGGTCTTATGGTAGGCCCCGTATAGTGCTCTGTGTGTGTGCGCGTGATGATTCAGGGACTTCGAGCCATACATCAAGAACGTGCTAAGAGTGTGATTGGGTGGTGTTCGTGCCAAGCACTATGTTTGTGTTGAAATTTTATTTAATTGATGATTTAACTATGTTATTGTTTATTTAGGCATGTGTTACTGACATGCAAACATAGAGTTGTATTTTACCTCATGCTAATTGGTGTTGATGTCTCTACTTGATGTTTAGTGCTTGAAATCACAATTTACCTTTATAAATTTTGGTCAAAGTGATTTCTGTGGATAAGTGGATGCCTCGACTGATATTCCTAAAAAGCATGTCTTAATTCCAATTTACTGTGATTCTATTGACAAACTTGACTGGTGATATAATGATTTATTTCATGCTTCATATACTTCTTGAGTGGTTAGTAGGTGTTGGGTTCGACCTCTCGCCACTACTTCTTCGAGGCTACTTATTACTTAGTGGGAACCATAATTTGTACTCATACTACACTTTTGCACATTTTGTGTAGATTCTAAGATTGGTATTCACGGTATCCTTGAGCTGAGTAGGAGTGTTATTTGATACTTTGTGGTGAGCTACTTGGCTTGACCCGATTTGCAGCACATGGATTCCTTTTCCCTACTATCAATTTCTGTGTATGTATTTCTTTTCCGGACTGATGCATTTGTTCAGTTGATTATAGTTGCTCTTATTTGATGCTCGTGATGTAGTTACACCAAGTTTCGAGAATTGTAGATGGTTGGGTTCGTGTTTATACTTTGTTATCATATATGTACTTTATAATGTCGAATTAAAATTTATTCCACATTGTTATTTATATCATGAAATGGTTAAATAATTTAATAATTAGATTCTCTTATTACTGTTGAGTTTGGCTTGCCTAGCAAGCGGGTTAGGCACAATCACGGTGTCAAGCCCCAAACTTGGAGAGTGGGACTAGCGCTCAACTGGATTGTCCCAGTTAAGCATGCCTACTTGGTGCCTACAATCCAACCTTGCCCATGAATGATTCAAGAATAAATGACACGTGATAGTCAATCGAGAGGATAAGATGTGAAACACTGACTTTCATTAATTAAAGAAATTTCATTTGGTATGTCGCAATATAATTAAAAATCCTTAGATTACGAGTAGGAATCAATGACCAAAATAGCATTTTAAAGTTCACTGCATACTAAATAACCCACACTACGTCTACGGAGCCTCTAGTAAACATGAGAGTAGTATGAAATTTGTCGGTGCAAGACCCGGGATATACCTCAAATTGATAGACAAGAGTTAATACAACAAAAAGGCCCAAAATAGAGTAGGGATCTCCAAAGTCTGCTACAATGGAAGGTACTCTACTATTAAGAATCAATACCATATGTTGAGGTACCACCTGCATCCATTAAAGATACAACATATATCCCCGATGAAATGGATGTTTATACACATGAAATAATACTAGTATATAAGGCTAAGTACCATTACATGGAATGGAATGCCAACACAGGAAAATAGATACATGGAAGTAGTAATAGGAGCCTACAATATTTAAAATGTCAAGTTAAAAAGTGATAAAGAGGTTCAACATAAGCGAAAACTTCAAATAAGCATTAACATTTTGGTTGGGAGATCATTAGTTACCGACATAGTATCATATAATCACCACGTGCGTGGCATGGCATCTGATCACAACCCGATCGACTAAGCTATCTCATCACAATTCCTTGTTGATCGACGTGTATATTCTAGAATTATAATACGCTATCCCAATATTGGGGCATAATCTCATAATGGTGCGAAATGTACTTGTCCCAATCGACTCTTACACTGGCACATGTAGTTTCGAGTATAGGACTTTCAATGTGCACCTTATTGGTTATGCAATACTCCTAGAAACATTTCATATAAATTATGTCATGAAAGCCCTTTTATTTTTATTGTCCCTTCGGACACACAATACATCATCATTCTTATTTTGCAAATTGCCATATTTCACTTTCATGCTTTCATTTATTTTCTTGCCATGGGTCATCATAGCACATTAAAAGAATTTAGAATATTGGAGAATCATAAGTGCATTACACGAGTATACATGAGCTTAAAAAACTTGAGATGTTTCCAAAAGGGGAGCATAGCAATTTCACATGAGACATGAGTGAATTCATAAATATTGGATAAATCAACCACAATTGGAGTATTCTTCAAAGAAGAGTGTAAGAATGGTAGTTGGAAAATTTTTTTAGTATATAGGCATTTGAATAAATTATTCATTTGCGGCAATTTAACACAATATGAATAGGAAATTGGACAAACCATGCTTGGAGCTCATAAAAGATTCGTAAAATCCGATTCTACGAAAGGGGTGTAGCCAATATATCTTAATTAAGAATTCCTTAGGATCTCTCTGAGGTTCAACTACTCTTTATACTTCAATCTACAAAACATAGTTCAATAGAATCATTATTAATGAGAATTCTCATAATATAGGCCTTTTAGGCATTTCGTCAAACACATAAAATGCATAATCGACTACAACCTCAAAACAATGGAGTTTATCCATCCTACAACCAATTCTCATATCAACAATCCTTCCAAAATAGTTCAACAACATCCATACCACCTCCATTGGCATATGCATGCCCAACAACTTACTCCTAACTCAAGAATCACAACTGCCATTCTTCACATATGCCCAAATTCGACATTAAGGGCTTATGGCTTCCAATCACCATCCCATAATCTCCAACACTAAAATCTTGCTTGTAAACTTACTATTAAAATTTGCATGAGAACCTAGGGACAAAATCTTACCTTGTTTGTGGAAGAGCTTGTGAGTTTCTTCCTTAAATCCGAAGATTTGAGAAAAAATGTAGAGTAGTAGGCTTCAAACTTCTCGCTCTCTCTCTCTAAATTTCTCCCCTCTCTTAAAAATGATTTGATTCCTTCTATAAAATAAGCCCTTAAGCCTTTTTATTGAAATAGAGGCAGGTTAGAAAATTTTCAAAAATAACCCTCCAATGCCAATCTACGATTGTGGAGTGTACTGCAAAAAGGCTATGCGGTCTGTGAAATGGACCGTAAAATGATCCTCCACATCAGGGTTGAACTTGGGCAGGTATGCAGCGGATCCGCGGTCAGCAAAACAATTTTGCGGTCTGCACATCGGACCATGAAGTCCCCTTCCAAAAATTCCCATATTGATTATGCGATGGATATGTAGTCTGCGAAAAGGCTATGCAGTCCTCATAACTCACCGCGAAATGACCCTCACAATTAAGTTTCTTCTGACTCGATCCGTGATGATTTTGCAATCAATAGAACTAATCCACTGTCCGCATAATTGACTATAGAAGCACCATTTTCTACAATCTCTTCTACCTAATTCATGATGCATTGCACAATCAAAAAATTTGTTTCACAGTTTTCTAAAACCTTCCAAACGCATTCGCTTGATTTTGGAACTGTAAAACCTTACATTTTTGGTGAAGTTTTACGGGGCCTTACACGGCCTTTAGTCGAATTTTTGGATCGTGACAAGTTGGTATCAGATATCTAGGTTCTAAGGGTCTGACTAATCATGAGCAGGCTTAGTAGAGTCTTGTGGATTAATATAGAGACGTCAGGATTTATCTGCGAGAGGATATAAGGCTTTAGGAAATCTCACTTTCTTGATGTCTTATCGTGCGACTTTATTTTGGCTTGAAGCTTATATCTTCAGTTCTTCCGACTCATTTGTATGTGATGTTGAGTACTCGATATCAGTTGGGCACCGATGAGCGTGATGATGCTACAGAAGTGGCGTGGGATAGTTGTTTCCCCAATTCTATGAGAGAAGATTACTATTTTCACATTGTGGAGGAGTTTCCATCTACTGTAGCACTAGTGTTGGTATTTCCCACGGGTACGAGGCCTTACATAGTGTATTGTGATACTTCATGCTTTGGTCTTGCGCAGTGTTGGTGAAGAATGGTCGATCGATTATTCGTGTGTTGCGATAGTTGGAATCGCATGAGAAGGATTAATGGATTTCGACATTTGTTCCAGTGGAAGAGAGTCACTTGGATATGGATATTCATGCTTTGGCTTATGGATTTGTGAGATCGGGTATTTCTGAGCCATGCAGAGTTCTTTCTTGTGTGATTGCGTGGTCGTTCTTGTTTGACTGCATCCAAGCTCCTTAGTGTGATGATCCTCATTTGCTTGTTCTTTGGGAACATAATATTGCGGAGTGGTGCTAAGGAGATAGTCCTCGGTTATGATGGTGTATTACCACCTCATGATCGATTTGTGTTCCTAGTGTTGATGGACTGAGGGAGTTGATCTCTAAGGAAACCCATAAAAAGGTACTATTCTATGAATTTCAGTGGCAGGGGGATTTATCATAGTTTGGAGTAGTATAATAGATTTTAGATGTAGGGCAGCCCGGACCTTGAGGAAGTTTGATGTTATTTGGATCATTGTGGGAAAATGACTAAATCTTTAAATTTCACTTTAGTGGTGACTTCTTACACTTTGAGAGCTTGAATTTTATGAATAAGGGTTTATTTGAGCTATTATGAACTCTTGAGTGTAATACAACATTTAATTTTGGATATGGATGGATCTTTTAGTTTTTATTGGTGGGTGTGTTATGGTTGGTGCAACATGAGCTTATGAGAAATTCAGCTGAGTAATAGTGTGAGACCATGGTAGTTGAGGATGAGAAGTCATTAGAGGTTTTTGGGTTATATTATTGTGCCTTAGAGCCAAGTGGGGGAGTCTACGATCAACGAATCGATCACACATCATGTGTTGTTATGGATCTTGGATTAATGGATGCTTGCGGGTTAGATATGATTTAAGGAGGATGATTTCGAGGATGATGCAAGCAAGGAATCTGCCGGACGTGTGATATTACAGCTTACAACTTTGTGAAAGTTGTGAAACGCTCAGGGGGTGATATTTATTGTAGATGTAATCGGCAAAGGGAGGGTTTGCTCGGTTGCTTCTCTTCTGGTATTCATATGCTAATGAAGCACTAGTTGTTTGGCATGTTCGGTTGTTCATTCCGCACTTTGTTTGGGTGGGTGAGTGTCGAGGATGGTTCTAATGGGTTCAAAATTCGATATGTGGTATCCAAGAATTTTTGAATTTATATTTGACTACGAATTCGAGAACTGCATTGGATTGCAAAAGGGGTTTGGGTAATTTCTGCATCATTATCGGTTCAGTGATGTAGTGTTTAGAGGTGAAAGAAATAACTTCAAATTTATAGAAGGTTTCTTAAGATCGGGCATATTAGTTTGAGGTACTACTGGGTGCATGAGAGGGAATAAAGTGGATTATGAGTCTCAGAATGACATGGTTTCAGACTGAGGTTGCTTGAGATGAGTTTTGGTTGCAGTCCATACTGTAGTGGGATGAGAAATGTTATCTTGAAGGCAGATCATGGGTAGTCTAAAGAAGTTGTGTCAGTTTAGCAGTGACTTGGATCAACATGTAATAGGGATGACATGTTGCTCTAGTATAATATGGCTTTATAGGTGTTTTCGGTGGTAACACTTTTGGGATTAGCAGTCTGTGTGACTTAGTTGATCTAGAGGGATTCAATTATGATGGCTTGATTGTGTGAAAATGGATTCTGAAGAGTTTGTGATGATTTTGACCACAACCAACGGCTGGTGTCTTCTACAAGCATGTGAAGTTCTCTTGTCAATGGAGTATGTATCCTATTTGTGACTCAGAGTTGATAACGGGATTCTCGTGTGTTCGCATACTGATAGATGCAGTGAACTGTGTGGATTTGCGATTGAATGGACCAGGTTAAGGTTCAATTTTGAAAGGAAGTTCATGAGTTGTATACATCACGAGATATTTCTAATGTTTAAGAAAGTATCATCTGGTACCGCCTGAGAAGGATGTGAGGTGTAGAAGACGCATTGTGTATTGGTTTGCGGAGGCATGATTAGTAATACAGAGATCGTGTTGTTGCTAACAATTGATGTTTATGTTTTACCACTCAGTGCGTTTGATTAATGGAAGTAATTTTCATGATGTGATTATGTGTGCATGACGTGGCAGTCACTTAAGTGGGGAAGGTAGAGATCCAGTATGGAATTTTCTTACTGATGTTTAGAGATTGAATTCTCATTAAAGTAGACTATTTCACTAGTTACAGAGTATTTACTTAGTTTGAATGTTCTAGATCGATTTGGAGGCCTATTGGTAGGCCAAATGAGAATGTGTGTTCTACACTCGATTGAGATTTGCTTACTCAGTATCGTGTTTTCTATGGATGTGTCACTGGGCGGATTTGATCTTTTTCATGCCTTGATCTGTTTCATATTTTAGTCTCTTATATACAATGGGTTGTGAGACTACTTGATTAATCACACGCATATTGTGTCTATGTTTAGGCTTTATGGCTTTATTTTAGAATTATGGCTCGATTGGTAACCCCATGTGGATTGATAACTTTGGACCGGGTTGGGTGCTACAACAGAGTTATAGGGGATACCATTCTTTCTGTTCATTTCATGTGTTTTGTTTCTCCTTTGAGGGATGAGTTCATGGCAATATGCTTTTTGTTGTTATACATGTTAAAATTGTTGGATAAGTTCTCCTTTCAGTTCTCTTTCTAGTATTGATCATACTCGAGTTGTTGCTTATTTGGTGCACGGATCAAGTCATATGAGATTCTTGATGGTATTTGATATGGCCTATTGGTCGAGCGTCTTGTAATGAGTGAGATGAGGTTATTGAACTTAGAATCAGTGCAATCAGATTTGTATGAGGTATGTATGGAAAAAGAATGCCCTTAATCAGTTTAAAGATTGGCAGTGGTTCCTATTGGGTGAGAGAACTCCACGACATGATCTGATGGGTGATTAGGAGTTTCTACACGTTTTCTTCATCATTAATAGTGTTGCGAAGGTTTGGAACAAAGGTTTTATTTGATGCCATATCTATTAAAGAGAAATATGAGGGGGAGGGCGTAAGAAAAATAAGTAGATAATATTGACCAAGAAGAAGAAAGAAACAACAACTTATAAAAAAAAACTATGTCGTGGCAAGCTGTGCCAAGGTTCCACAACACCTCTAAACATGGGCACTCATGGCTGGAAGTTTGGAATTTGCACTAAACAATTGCCCAGAAAGAATAGAAGATGTAGGTATTTTCTGTGTTAGATAATTCACAAAGAAAATAACCTTTTATTGGCAAAGTTAGTGGACAGTTACAGATGAAGAAATTAATCTATAGTTGTTACAAAAATTAATTCAAAGAGAATGAATTTGGAAATATTCTGGTAAGCACAAAAAATGAAAAAATAATTTTAGCAAAACCAGATTTGGAATAGGCCTCATGTATAACTCGCGTGCAAGGGAGAAAAATAGACCCGATTTACCTTCAGGACCAATTTCTCATGTGTGCGAGACCACTCCCTTTTACTAGATCTTTACTAGCTCAACAAAGAGTAATTCAATAAAAAGAAAAGAAAGAAACTTTTCGCAATAGATGAGGGACACTTTGTCTTTCACAAAAGACAAAGAAGTAAAGAAGGAAAAGGAACTACAAAGAAATATTTGACTTTGCATTACCAAATATAAGTAATACCAACAATCCTCCACTAATGCAAAGAAAAAAAAGAATAAGATAAATTCTGGGTAAAAGAAGGAACATGTACTTAAGTGTTGAAAAAGGTCTTACAACCAGCTCTATCGCACGATCTAGAATATCAAAGAAGGGTGACATTCCTAGATGCCCAAGTAGCCTCCTAATTATAGATGTATTCGACTTCACACCAATAATAAGCAATCTACTAGACACGACTCTGAGAAATCCTAGGACACTTTTAAATCTTAGGCTCTGACACCAAGCTTGTCAGGTGTGATGACCCAAAGGGTCATCTTGTGATTTAAGACTATATTCCGGGCTCATTAGCCTTAAAGATATTATTTTATTCACCTCGATTAGATTACACAGTCGGGGCGTGAATCCAGAAAGCCTTTATGTTAAAATATGTGAAATAATAATTTTTGAGAGTTTAATTTGATTTTAGTTGACTTTGGTGAACATTTTGAGTAAACGAACCCAGACCCGTGTTCTGACGGTCCCGGGAGGTCCGTAGTAAAATATGGTATCGGGCTCGTATTTTGGTTCGAATCCCGGTACAGTTGTAACATATATGTCATGTCTGTGAAATTTGGTAGAAATTGGAGTTTATTTGACGTGATTCGGACGTCCGGTTGAGAAGATAGTGAATTTGATATGTTCTTGAGGAATTCATGAGTTTTGAGGCTAAATCCGTAGTTTTAGGTGTTATTTTAGCGATTTGATCGTACGAACAAGTCTGTAAGATGTTTTTAGACTTGTGTGCATGTTTGGATTGGATCCCCGAGGGCTCGAGTGAGTTTCGGATGGGACACAAAGTGATTTAGACTTAAGAAATTTTGCTGGTGTGCTTCAGGTCTGCAGACATCGCATTTGCGAAGTCAGGCTCGCAAACGCGAACATCGCATTTGCGAAGAAAATTTTGCATTTGCAATCAGAAAGGCTGGGAGGTGACCTTCGCAATTGCAAGGCTCAAATGTCGCAATTGCGAACAGAACATGCCGCTTTTGCGTACAGTTGTTTGCATTTGCGATGCTAGCAGTCCCAAGCCATACTTCGCATTTGCAAGGTAGTGTACGCATTTGCGAGTTCGTATTTGGGACCTATGATCGCATTTGCAACAACTGCAGCTGTTCAAAAACGATATTAGACGTATTTTTCACCCATTCTTCAATTCTTTCGAACCCTAAACCTCAAGAGGTGATTTTCCAAAGACTCAATCTTCTCCAAATCATAGGTAAGTTATTCCTAACTAAATCCTTTCAATCTTTTACAACTTTTTACACTATTTCAACCTAGAATCCAGAAATTTCATGGTAGAATTAGGGATTTTTGGGTTGAACTTAGGAATTTTGAAATTTGGGGATTTAGACCTCGAATTAAGGTCGGGTTCAAAAACCAATTGTATCTGGGCTCGGGGGGAGAATGAGTAAACGGATTTTGGTCCAAACCTCGAGTTTGGACCAAGCAGGCCCGGGGTCTATTTTTGACTTTTGTTGGGAAAACTTAGGGAAACTATAATTATGCATTAAAGTTAATTCCCTAAGAAATAATTAATGATATTGAACTAATTATGATTAGATATGAGTGGGTTGGAGGTTAATTCTAAAGGAAAAGTTGTACTTGAGCAGTTAGTGGCTTGCGAAATCGAGGTAAGTGTTGTGTCTAACCTTAGCTTGAGGGAATATGTATTGAGTGACTACTTGCTACTTGTTTTATTGTTGAATACGATGTATAGCTGAGGTTACGAGTACCTATAAGTTGTGGTTAAGTCATAACATGCGAGTGAAAATTAATTCTTGTTTTTCTTGCTGTCTTAAAGCCTATTATCTATGATCATTGTTGTTAGTGAAATGTTGGAAGATTTGTCTCTGGTTCCATCGAGATGGATAATATTGTGAATATTGAGTATAGATTGAAATGGTAAATGGTGATAGAAACTATGATGAAATACTGATTTCTTGTGAAATTCCTCTTTATATATTGTTAATGATTCTGTGACTGGTGAGGAAGAGAGTAAAGCACGAAGGGTGATGCCATGCATAATTTATTTAAATTGTGAGGAAGAGTGTAAATCACAAAGGGTGATGCCGTGCATAATTTATTTAAATTGTGAGGAAGAGTGTAAAGCATGAAGGGTGATGCCGTGCATAATTTATTTAAATTGTGAGGAAGAGTGTAAAGCACGAAGGGTGATACAGTGCATAATTTATCTATATTGTGAGGTGAGAGTAAAAGCACGAAGGGTGATGCCGTGCATTCTTATTTATAATCTTGTGAGGATGAGAGTAAAAGCACGAAGGGTGATGCCGTGCATTCCTATTTATTATTTGGTAAGGCTGAGAGTAAAAGCATGAAGGGTGATGTCGTGCATGTTTCCTTTCTATTTAATTGCTTAAATTGTTGTTGATCACTGTCTATTTCTGTCTTATTATTTTTTCTCACTCCTTATGTTAAATTCCCCACTGTATGCTCCATTCCCATCATTTTTTCTTTACTTTTCTTTGACCACTGTTGTTTCTACTAGCATTATTATACATGTCCAGGTTTTGTTTGTGGTGTCCTGTCCTAGCCTCGTCACTACTTCGCCGAGGTTAGGCTCGACACTTACCAGTACATGCAGATCCAGGTTTATGTCCGAGTTGAGTTCGAGTTAGAGTTGACATTTTCGCACGGAGACATGAGTTAGATCTGCCAACGTCCGCAGATTCCTGGAGTCTCTTCCTTATTATTCAGTTATTTTTTTCTTTAGTTGAAAACAGATATAAATTTTCTTTCAGCCAAATACTTGTAGTAAATTCGTAGTAGTTCGTGAATTGTGATTCCAAACCCTGGGTATCTAGACATTAGTATTAGTTTCTCAATATTGCTTTACTATTTTATTTACTACTTTTGGTATTGTATATTGGATGGTAGTAACATTTCTTATATGTAATAATTGTTTTAATGTCGTAACCCTCTAATGTTGGCTTGCCTAGCAAGTATAACATTAGGCGCCATCATGGTCTCGACGGTGGGAAATCGGGTCGTGACAAGTTGGTATCAGAGCTCTAGGTTGCGTAAGTCTCACAATTCACGGACAATCTTAATAGAGTCTGAGGGATCGGTATGGAGACGTCTGTACTTATCTTTCAGAGGCTATAAAGTTAGGAACAAGTTCACTTTTATTCAACTATGTCGTGCGATTCTTGTTATCACCTTACTGATTGAACTCTTCTATTATTATTCTCTCGCAGATGGCGAGAACACGTACATCATCTTCCGCTGACCAACAGCCGGACCCTCCAGTAGCAACAGCTCCTACAAGGGCAAGAGGCTCAGGCCGTGCCAGAGGCCGAGGCAGGGGCAAGACTCAGACCAGTGCTCAGGCAGTAGCTCTAGTTGCGGAGCCCCAAATAGAGCTTGATGAGGGGAATCCAGCTCAAACCGTTCTGGTGGGACCAACTCAGGTCCCAAAGGGTTTATTACTACCCCGGTGCTTTAGGATGCCTTGGTCCGACTAGTAGGCCCTATGGAGAGTGTAGCCCAGACTGGTGCACTCCCCGGGGCAGAAGCCGTATCCCATGATGGAGAAGGAGTTTAGACTCCTGCTACCCACAATCCGGAGCAGACTACTCCTCAGATTCAGACCCCAGCAGCCTATCTAGTTGGTAATTCAGCCAGTTGCTGTAGCACCGCTCGCTGATGGGACAACTATGTCCTCCGATGTTTTGTGGAGATTGGATAGGTTTATCAAGCTTTTCCCTGTTCATTTTAGTGGTGCCACTTCAGAGGACCCTCGGGAATACCTTGATAGCTATCATGAGGTTCTTCGGAACATGGGTATTTTGGAGACCAATAGGGTCAACTTTGCTGCTTTCCAGATGACCGATTCTGCGAAGAAATGGTGGAGGGATTATCTATTGACTAGACCAGCGGGATCGCCTTCTCTTACTTGGGACCATGTTTCACACCTCTTCATGGAGAAGTTTCTACCTATTACTACTAGAGAGGACCGCCGCCATAAGTTTGAGCGTCTCTAGCAGGGCAGCATGACTGTTACGCAATATGAGACCCGTTTCATGGATTTGGCCCGTCATGCTACTCTTTTGCTACCACAAAGAGGGAGAGGGTTAGGAGATTTATTGAGGGTCTTGCTCAGCCTATCTGATTGCAGATGGCTAAGGAGACAGGGAGCGAGATATCTTTCCAGGATGCGGCCAATGTGGCCCTGTGAGTTGAGGTAGTTCTTGGATTGGGAGGTCAGGGGTCCGACAAGAGACCTCGACATTCCGATGGATTCAGCGGTGCCTCATATGGAGGCGGAGTTACTTTTAGTAGAGGCCATTCTTCCAGGATATTCCATTAAGCACTTCAGACATCCCATGGTGCCACAGGTGGTCGTGGCTCTTACCTGCCTTATTCTGATCAGCCAGCTCCTATCAGTGCACCTCCTCTTTAGAGTTTTTAGGGTGTTTATATAGGTTGACAGGGCCAGTTTTCCGGCTAGAAGTCTCAGCAACCGAAGTCTTGTTATACTTGTGGTGACACGAGGCACATTGCTAGATATTGCCTTCGTGCGTCGAGTAGTTCTCAGTATCACGATTCTCATGCTATAGTTACGACACCAGCTGCCGTACCACCTGCCCAGCCAGCCAGGGGTAGGGGTCAGGTAGCAAGAGGTATAGGCCAAATTGTTAGAGGTGGAGGACAACCCGCTAGAGGTGGAGGTCTGCCTGTCAGAGGTCGTCCTAGAGACATGGTTCAGGGTGGTGGGGCCCAACCTCGATTTTATGCATTTTCAGCCAGACCTAAGGCGGAGTCCTCCGATGCTGTTATCACAGGTACCATTTCAGTTTCCAATAGAGATGCTTCAGTTCTGTTTGATCTGGGGTCTACTTACTCTTACTTGTCATCTTATTTTGCTTCGTATTTGGTTGTGCCCCGCGATTGCTTGAGCGTCCTGTTTATGTGTATACACCTGTGGGGGATGCTATTATTGTAGATCATATGTATCGCTCGTGTGTGGTCGTTATTGAGGGTCTTGAGACCAGTGTAGAGCTTTTGCTTCTTGATATGGTTAATTTTGATGTCATATTGGGCATGGATTGGCTGTCACCTTATTATGCCATCTTGGACTGTCATTGACAGTGACCTTAGCTTTGCCGGTCTTACCTCGATTAGAGTGGAGAGGGACTCCTAGTCATTCCTCCAGCAGGGTTATTTCTTATATAAAGGCTCGGCGTATGGTTGAGAAGGGGTGTTTGGCCTACTTAGCTCATGTTCGTGATTCTAGTGATGAGGTTTCTTTTATAGATTTTGTGCCTGTTGTTCGTGAGTTTTCCGAGGTGTTTCTTGCAGACCTGCCGGGGATGCCACCTGGCAGGGATATTGATTCTTGCATTGATGTGGCTCTGGGCACTCAGCCCATTTCTATTCCTCCATGCCAGATGGCCCCACCATAGTTGAAAGAATTGTAGGAACAACTACAAGATTTTCTTGATAAGGGCTTCATTAGACCTAGTGTCTCGCCCTAGGGTGCACCAGTTTTGTGGGCGACCAGTTTTGTTTGTGAAGAAGAGGGATGGATCGATGAGGATGTGTATAGATTACCAGCAGTTGAACAAAGTCACTATTAAGAACAAGTATCCGTTGCCGAGGATTGATGATTTGTTTGATCAACTTCAGGGTGCTAAAGTGTTTTCAAAGATCGATTTGAGATCAGATACCATCAGTTGAAGATTAGGGCATCCGATGTCCCTAAGACAGCCTTTCAGACAAGGTATGGGCACTATGAATTTCTGTTCACGTCTTTTGGTTTGACTAATGCCCCAACAACATTTATGGACTTGATGAATCGTGTGTTCAAGCATTAGCTTGATTCCTTCGTAATTGTATTTATTGATGACATTCTAATATGCTCCCGCAGTCGGGACGAGCATGAGCAACACCCCCGGATAGCGCTTCAGACTTTAAGGGACAGTCAGTTATATGCTAAATTTACAAAGTGCGAGTTTTGGTTGGATGCAGTCACCTTCTTAGGTCATGACGTATCAGAAGAGGGTATTCAGGTAGATCCTAAGAAGATTGAGGTAGTCAAGAACTGGCCAAGACCCAGTTCATCCACAGAGATTAGGAGCTTCTTGGGTTTGGCAGGTTATTACCGTCGGTTTGTGGAGGGGTTTTCATCTATAGCATCCCTGTTGACTAAGTTGACTCAAAAGGCTGCCCCATTCAAATGGTTGGACGAGTGGGAGGTGAGCTTTCAGAAGCTCAAGACAACCTTGACTTCAGCATCGGTGTTGGTGTTGCCATCAGGTTCAGGATCTTTCACGGTATATTGTGATGCATGTTGTGTTGGGCTTGGAGCAATATTGATGCAAGAGGGTAGGGTGATTGCATATACATCTCCGTAGTTGAAGATTCATGAGAAGAATTACCCTGTCCATTACTTAGAGTTGGCAGCCATTGTTCACGCATTGAAGATTTGGAGGCACTATCTTTATGGTGTGTCGTGTGAGGGATCATCGCAGCCTTCAGTATTTTTTTAAGCAAAAGGATCTCAATTTGAGGTAGAGGAGATGGTTAGATCTATTGAAAGACTATGATGTCACTATATTATACCATCCGGGGAAGGCCAATATGGTGGCCGATGCATTGAGTAGGAAGGCGGTGAGTATCGGCAGCCGTGCGTTCATTCCAGTCGATGAGAGGCCGCTAGCTTCAGACATTCAGACTTTGGCTAATTAGTTTGTGAGGTTAGAAATTTCAAAGCCCAGCTGTGTTCTAGCTTGTACAGTCGCTCGATCTTCCTTATTCGAGTGTATCAGAGATCGACATGATGATGACCCTCACTTGATGGTCCTTAGGGACAAAGTTCGGCACAGTGGTGCCAAGCAGGTTACAGTTGGAGATGATGGTGTTTGGAGGATGCAGGGTCGAGTGTGTGCACCTAATGTAGATGGGCTTCGTGAGTTAATCCTTGAGGAGGCTCACAGTTCTAAGTATTATATTCACCCGGGTGGTGCCAAGATGTGCCAGGACTTGCGGCAACATTATTGGTGGCGAAGGATGAAGAAGGATATTGTTGCGTACGTGGCTCGTTGCTTGAATTGTCAACCAGTGAAGTATGAGCATTAGAGACCCGGTGGTTTGTTTCAGCAGATAGAGATTCCTGAGTGTAAGTGGGAGCGTATCACTATGGACTTCGTTGTTGGACTCCACGGACTCAGAGGAAGTCCGGCGTCGTTTGGGTCATTGTGGATAGGCTGACTAAATCAGCACATTTCATTCTGGTGGAAAGTACTTATACCTCAGAGCGGTTGGTAGAGATATATATTCGGGAAATCGTTTGCCTTCACGGTGTGTCCGTATCTATCATTTCTGATCGAGGTACGCAGTTTACCTCGCACTTTTGGAGGTCAGCTCAACGTGAGTTGGGTACATGGGTTGAGTTGAGCACATCATTCCATCCTCAGACGGATGAAGTCCGAGCGTACTATTCAGATCTTGGAGGACATGCTCCGCACCTGTGTTATTGACTTTGGAGATTCTTGGGATCAGTTTTTGCCGTTAGCGGAGTTTGCCTACAATACCAGCTACAAGTCGAGCATTCAAATGGCTCCCTATGAGGCATTATATAGTAGGCGATGTAGATCGCCAGTTGGATGGTTTGAGCTGGGGGAGGCTCGGTTATTGGGTATAGACTTAGTTCAGGAGGCAAGCAAAAGAGTTATGTTGACCGTAAGGTTCGTGATGTAGCATTCATGGTCGGAGAGAGGGTATTACTTCGGGTACCGCCCATGAAGGGTGTTATGAGATTTGGGAAGAAGGGCAAGTTGAGCCTTAGGTATATCGGGCCATTTAAGATTCTCGAGAGAGTGGGGGAGATAGCTTATAGACTTGCGTTGCCTCCAGGGTTATCCTCAGTTCATTCGATATTCCATGTGTCTATGCTCCGAAAATATCATGATGACCTGTCCCACGTGTTAGATTTCAGCTCTGTCCAATTGGACAAGGATTTGACCTATGAGGAGGAGCCAGTAGCAATTCTAGACCGGCATGTTCGTCAGTTGAGGTCAAAAAGTTACCCTTCAGTTCGAGTGTAGTGGAGAGGTCAGCCTGTTGAGGCAACTACTTGGGAGTTTGAGTCGGAATTGCGAAGTAGATATCCACACTTGTTTGCCAATTCAGGTACTTTTCTATGTCAGTTCGAGGACGAACGTTTGTTTTAGAGGTGGAGATTGTGATGACCCTAAGGGTCATCTTGTGATTTAATACTATATTTTGGGCTCGTTAGCCTTAAAAACATTATTTTATTCACCTCGGTTAGCATGCGCAGTCCGGGCGTGAATCCGGAAAGCCTTTATGTGAAAAAATAATTTTTGAGAGTTTAATTTGATTTTAGTTTACTTTGGTAAACGTTTTGAGTAAATGGACCTGTACCCGTGTTCTACCGGTCCCGGGAGGTACGTTGTAAAATATGGGACTCGGGCGTATGTCCGGAATCAAATTTCGAGGCCCATAGCTCGAGAAATGAATTTTTGATAAAAATTGTTAAACCGAAATTTAAAGGAATTAAGTGATTATTGTTCAAACTCGTTGGTATCGGGACCATATTTTAGTTCCGGAGCCCCGTACAGGTCTATTATAACATATTTGTCATGTCTGAAATTTGGTGGAAATCGGAGTTAATTTGACGTGATTCGGACGTCCGGTTGAGAAAATAGTGAATTTGATATGTTCATGAGGAATTCATGAGTTTTGAGGCTAAATCTGTAATTTAGGTGTTATTTTAGCGATTTGATTGCACGAGCAAGTTCGTAAGATGTTTTTAGACTTGTGTGCATGTTTGGTTGGAGTCCCGAGGGCTCGGGTGAGTTTCGGATGGGCCACGGAGTGATTGGACTTAAGAAATTTTGCTGGTGTGCTTCAGGTCTGCAGACGTCACATTTGCGAAGCCTGGCTCGCAAATGCGAGCATCACATTTGTGAAGATAATTTTGCATTTGCGATCAGAAGGATTGTGAGGTGACCTTTGCAATTGCAAGGCTCAAATGTCGTAATTGCGACCAGAACAGGCCGCTTTTGCGAACAGTTGTTCGCATTTGCGATGCTAACAGGACCAGGCCATACTTCGCATTTGCGAGGTAGTGTACGCATTTGCGAGTTCGCATTTGCAAACCTGTGATCGCATTTGCGATAAATTCATCTGTTCAAAAATGATTTTAGATGGAATTTCCACCCATTCTTCAATTCTTTCGAACCCTAAACCTCAAGAGGCGATTTTCCAAAGACTCAATCTTCTCAATATCATAGGTATGTGATTCCTAACTAATTCCTTTCAATCTTTTACAACTTTTTACAAGATTTCAACCTAGAATCTAGAAATTTCATGGTAGAATTAGTGATTTTTGGGTAGAACTTAGGAATTTTGAAATGTGGGAATTTAGATCTCGAATTGAGGTCGGATTCCAAAACTAATTGAATATCCGGGCTTGGAGGAGAAGGGGTAACCTCGAGTTTGGACCAAGCGGGACTAAGGGTCGATTTTTGACTATTGTTGGGAAAAATTAGAAAAGCTATAATTATGCATTAAAGTTAATTCCTTTAGCAATAATTAATGATATTGAACTAATTATGATTAGATAGGAGTGGGTTGGAGGTGAATTCTAAAGGAAAGGCTTTAATTGAGCAGTGAATGGCCTGTGAAATCGAGGTAACTGTTGTGTCTAACCTTAGCTTGAGGGAATAGGTATTGAGTGACTACTTTTTACTTGTTTTATTGTTGAATACGATGTATAGGCGAGGTGACGAGTACCTATACCTTGTGGTCGAGTCATAACATGCGAGTGAAATTAATTCTTGTTATTCTTGCTGTCTTAAAGCCTATTATCTATGATTATTGTTGTTAGTGAAATGTTGAAAGATTTGTATCCAGTTCCACCGAGATGGATAATATTGTGCATATTGAGTAGAGATTGAAATGGTAAATGGTGATAGAAACTATGATGAAATACTGATTTCTTATGAAATTCCGCTTTATATGTTGTTAATGATTCTGTGACTGGTGAGGAAGAGAGTAAAGCACGAACGGTGATGCCATGCATAATTTATTTAAATTGTGAGGAAGAGAGTAAAGCACGAAGGATGATGCTGTGCATAATTTATTTAAATTGTAAGGAAGAGTGTAAAACACGAAGGGTGATACTGATCACGCTCAACTATGTCTTGTAGAAGATTAAGCGGGCGTTGCAAATATAATCCTGGGGTA